>CAHIKZ030001112.1:6130000-6202500 GCA_903632075.3 Acanthosepion pharaonis
TCAAACGCTTTAGAGATATCTAGAGGCACGGCAAGAACTTCTCCGTTATTGTGAAGTGCTTGGAAAACAAATTCATTTATGGTCGTGAGCACATGAGCTGTAGATCGGGCAAAGCAGAAACTATATATCTTGATATAGTGCAGATCATGGGATGTAAAATACGTTGATTAAAGATTCAAAGACTTTACCGATGTGTGGTAGGGAACTGATAGGACGGTAATTAGACGGGTCAGAAGGGTCACCAGAGTTCTTGAAGACACGTACAACAGATTAAGAAAAGCAGGAGTCGTTGAGGCAGTAGTTGTATAATATGGAAAGGATAGGAACCAGATCAGGAGCACATTTCTTCAGGACAATGGCTGGTGGGTTATATAACTATAATATATATATATATATATATATATATATATATATATATATAAAGGGAAGATGTTATAATAGTTTCAACGAGAGAAAAGTATGCATATTAAAAAGAATATATATATATATATTAAAAAGAAGAGAGAAACCGAAAACGTTTTTGGCTGTAATGTGGATTTTTTTAAATATATATTATGCTTTATTTTCCATAATGGAAAATTATGGAAAATACAGCATGATATTTTTTAAATCCACATTACAACCAAAACCTTCGGTTTCTCTCTTCTTTTTAATATATATATATATATATATATATATATATATATATATATATATTAATAGAATAGATCCTAAGGAGCCAAGAACAACCTACCTAGGATTCACCTAAACGGTACTTCAGGGTAAGCTGGCTGAAGAGGAAAATATTTACTGATAAAACCACTAAAAATTAATTAGCATAAAACCTCGTGACAGAAGATAGAGAGAAAACATATATAGCTGTGAAATTACTCAGCTTGTAGTGTAATTATCTCTCAAAATACCATCACATGGGAAGCAAATTAAAAAAAAATATTTCCATTACTTTTTCTTTCATTAAGGAACTTATAATTCGGAAAGAAAGTCAAATTCATACCACGATCTACTTGGGCTACATTTTCAGTACCTATGAAACCTATATAAACCATTAATAACTATATAACCAATATAATAATAATAATAATAATAATAATAATATATAAATCTGACTATGTGTGTGTGTATATGTGTGTGTGTGTGTGTGTGTGTGTGTGTGTGTGTGTGTGTGTGTGTGTGTGTGTGTGTGTGTGTGTGTTTGCGAACTACTCGAGAAGCATAAGGCATATTTCCACCAAATTTGGAACATAGATTGTACTCGATACTGGGTGTGTTTGGGCAAAAAATTAGTCATTTTTCAAAAATCAATAACTTATAATCGATAAATATAATGTTTAAAGGGGAATTTCCATTAGTTTGTTTGTTTTTAAACTTTTAGACGTGAAGTCTAAACGCTAAGGCCGATTTTAATGAAACTTGACAAGTGTATACAACTTACTGACACACTTATTATACGCTATATTGATTTTCGTTTCTCACGACACTGGAACTCCCAGAATTGCTTCGATTTTGATGAAACTTTGCATGTTTGTTACTCTCTTACAAGGAGATAAAAATCCGTTGTCAGATTTTTAAAAGTGCATGAGGGAGGACCCCCCCATAACCCCCCTGGTGCCTCAATTGCTTTTCAAAGTGTATTTTGTAGCAGTATCATCCAGTTTCAACGAAAATTTCAGTACATATTGTGATTATATCGAATAACTGAAGTAGTCACTTGGAATTCACTGAAAATCAACACTGGGACCCCCCTGAGTTAGGGGACCAGCAGGGAACCCCGAAATTTTCAATTAAGTCTACAGCCTTGGCCATAAAGGCGATTAAATAGAAAACTTAAAAAAGATGTTCTTTATTATTTCAATTACTATTAGTCTTAAACCTGTCCTTTGGCTTGAAATTTGGGACCGCTAGGGTGAACCAAAGGGACCCCCAAATTTTTAAATTGCTTCGATTTCGACGGAATTTTACATGTATGTTACAATCTTAAAATGAATCAAAAATGATTATCAGATTTTGAAAACTACATAAGGGGCCCCCAAGATAACCCATAAACACCTTGCTGCCCCATTAGTCTTTCAATTGTAGTGGTTAGTAGCATTCATTCCGATGAAAATTTGCATATAATTTGTGTTTAGATCAATCAACTCAAAATCAAAACTGACATTTCATGTGTCATAAATACATTATGAAAAATATCAGTTTTTCCCATGGATTTACCGTTTTCGTACCGAAATAGTTTAGTTTGCATTAACTTGACGGCAAAAATTATATCTTTCCTTAAGAAAAAAAGTATAAGTGCAAACGAAAGTGTGCACCGATGAGAGAAGTGCACGTGGGTATAAGACGCGTGTGCGAGATTGATCGAGATGTGTAGTGTGTACAATAGATTTTGCTTAGTGTTCATTAGTGCTATGTGATGAAATAAATGCAAAAAAATCTCATTCGCATCAAAGTTGTCATCCAGTAAACAGGTAGGCTGCTTTCATGCATGTATATTTTGAATTTTTGATATATTAAATTTAAATTTGTGAAAATCATATTATTAAAAAAGTTTAAGCGTAAATGCCAATGTTTAATTATGTATTTATCATCTTCTAATCAGCGTTTAAATAATGCTTCCTAACTCATATATTTGGAAACTTGAGCCCTAAAATTTTGAGTTTTATTCTGAAAAAATGCACTTATAATAAAGTAATGACCCTCTTTCGATTCATTTATAATTATGCTAAACTTAGCGTGTACGTTTTAACGTTCATAGTGAGTAGGTTTCTAGCTGCACGTGAATTTTTATTTTTATCACTAGAACGTTTTTTAGGTAGTCTATTTTTAAATAAATCCTAACTTTACGAGCTTGCTTATAATTGTTTACCACATTCCCGTGGTCTCCCTTATAAACTTGCATTTAACTTATTATGGCTATATTTCCATTAATGTGTATAATATTCTTGCGTTTTAATTGATTACTTCATTGTTATTCAAAAAGCTTAGCCAAACCCCTCCAACTACAGCCTGACAGTAATGCCAAGAAAGCGAAATCCTTCCTTGGAAGTGTTACTACTACAGCCAAACGCATGAAAGCACAAAGAAGAAACGCTTCGCAACAAGAAACTCAAATTAGATTGACACAAAATGCTATTTGTACAGCTAATGCAAGGTCAGCAGAAACTAATGAACAACGGTTAACGAGACGCGGAAGGAACGCTGCCAGAGCCACTGCTACTCGAGCTGTCGAAACTGAGGGCAAAATTCATTGTTCATTCTATGCAATTTGAGCAAAAGCTGCCAACAAAGCATTTCTTCTCAACAATTTTCGAAGATTGATTGCGATTAATGTATTCTTCATTTGCTGACAAATTTTTTGTATCTTCTGTGCTTTTGTAAAAAAACAACTTTCTCCTGTTATAAATGTTTTCACACTTCATGTCATTATAATTTTTCACCATATAGATAAGAGGCACTAAAGAAAAATCTTCTTTATTTCAACTTTAAGATTGCATGAGGTTCGTGATCTTTTTTTGAATAAACCCAGGCAACGCCGGGTAATGCTGCTAGTAATATATATAACTATATAACCATTATGACTATATATAACCATTATAACTATATAATCGTTAATTTTATATGTTCCTTTCCTTGCTGATTACTTAATCTTAGAATAAGTAAATATCGAATAAAATATGCTAGATGTATTCAAAATGGCCTCTTCGGCAACGGAACTGACAAGAAATTTTGTTCTGTCTCTGAAAATTATGCTTTAACTGACCTGACATACCACTGACGGCTTGGCTAGTATCTACAGAGAAAGAGAGAAAAGAAAAAAAAAGGAATAAAGTTTTAATGTTAAAAGGGGAAAGAAAAATGAAGAAAGATAAAATTTTCAATATAAGGTTTTTTGTGGGGAAACAGAAAAACATATAGACATGGGGGGGGAAAGGTAATTATCCATACTAATCATCAATTGATATTTTATATATATATATATATATATATATATATATATATATATATATATATATATTGCCTGCACACTCGGGAACTACTTTCCCATAGCTGGGACCCTAACAGGTGCTACCACTCCGTGTCAGGGTGGACCTGGGAACACCAGCAATTAAGATGGGGTTCCACGCTCCTCAAAACCTCCTGTTCAAAGGCCTTGCTGTTGGATGCAGTTTATCGCCAGGACGTACGCTACTGAGGAGTGTAAGAAAATGAACATTTTGTGCTTTATATCAAATTGTCGCTAGCATTTCTTTATTTCTGTATGAATTTCTAGAAAGTGGAATATATCGGCAATGAGTGGTAATATAATTTTGATTAAATATAACAACTGACGCCAAAGAATTGTTTTTTCAATTTCCAATGCGACAGGACTTTCTTTCAAAACTAACAGTTTAGATATATAGAAAAAAAAAAGAAAATGATCCCATCATTGGTTCATCGTAAAAGCGTGTTGCACCTACACGATATTGTAAAAACCATATATTGCTCCAGTCAACCAAGAATGGAGATAGTATCACAAAATGTGTAAGATTTGTGTCATCTAACTTACAGTCCTGATCTTTCTCCATCTATCATCTTCTCAAGTAAATTGCCACATAAGTAGGAGAACCCAGTCACGGCTGTCAGAAAATAACACGGTCACATCATCCATTTCCATTGGCTACCTAACTCTCCAGACTGCAGCCCTCTTTATTATAATGTGTGGGATGAGTTAAAGACTCCTATTACCAAAGATGAAGTGAACGCAAGGATTATGGCAGCGTTCATCAACTTAAACAAAGAGACCGTCCAGGAGTGATTCTGAATATGTCTGGAGGGCGCTGTTGAAGCAATAGCGATTTTATTGAATAAATATACTCTTTAGTATAGTAATTTGTATAATTGTGATAAATATATCTATTAAAATGAGATATCAGTGTTTATTTTCATTTTGTAGAATTTAGACGACAATTTATACATCGCACCCCTTATATAAGGAAACAACCTTGATCATTTACATTATTCGTACGATCGTCCTCATCTTTGTCGCCATATTTATTACAACGTTTCGGACGTTATACGCTCCGGCCTGGAATGTCGAACTGAAACCTTTATTTCGCTCACTGGGGTAGAATGTTCTAGTTCCACATGCCATGTATAATGGATGTCAGTTATCAGATGTTAATACCCTTCTGAGAGTTCTCCACTGCCTTAACCGGGTATTGAACTCGCACTCTTTGGGTCCTGTCACTGTCTAACCAACGTCTTTATCCACGAGGACATCTGCGTATGAAATTCTGGGTATTATAAAACTAATGTCTTCAGCAACCGTTTTTTACCAGTTCTCATATTGTAATTTTTGCTGTTACCATTACATGTTTTTACCTGAGCTCAAAGTTTATTATGAAGATATTAAAATAGATATTGAGTGATTCTTTGTATCGAAACCTGCTCGAGCGGTCAACATTTTCCTAATTAGTTTGGATTATAATATCGATAAGGAAGGTATCGTATATACTCGCGTCTCCTGCGATTTTTGAAGACCTAATTTTTATGCTAATTTAACTACAGTAAATGGATATATAATTTGGTCAACGGTGTACCCAGGGCCAGCAGTACATATGGTAATTTTATATGTCATGTATGATGCTACCCCGTTAAAATTAGTTTCAAAATTAGGACTTCAAAAGTTGCATGGTACACGGGTACATACGGTATATAATATGTACATAGAAATCAACATTGCATGGTAACTGGCAGTTTCACACTTTAATCAATCCTGAAACTCCTGACATGGCTCAGGAAGTGAAAACTAAAACTTTAATGGCTTTGTTAATTTGATTTTCTACTAAAAATAACGTTTACGTTATAAAACATGCTTAATTACCGTATATAATTGCATATCATATGACCTTTGAAGACCTAATTTTGAAGCTAATTTGACTACAGTCAATATATATATATATAGTTTGGTTAACGGTGTAGCCAGGGGCAACAGTATATACGTTAATTTTATATCTCGTGTATGATGCGATCCTATTAAAATTAGTTTTAAAATTCCGTCTTCAAAGGTATGTACTGTAAATAATTAGATTAAACATCTCTATTAATGCCTGTTTCCTTTCTGTCTTGTAAGGCGACAGGATTTTATTAATAATATGTTGGACCTTAGATTTTCATTTCTGGTAAGCACCACATATTTATCTTAACTTCCGTGATGCGGAAACGGAAGTTTTGGAGTGGGGACAATATCTCGTACGTGTTCAGTTTGTTACAGTTTTTTGTGAATATATATGTAACTAGTGAGCCAACCCAAATGACTTGACTCACTTTATAGTCGACCAATGGAAGGTTAACGAATCAGAAGACGTAGAATATTCAATCCGTCGTGTATAAAGGCGGCCATTTTGTTTACTCTATCCGAATGTCTAGTTCCAGCTTGAAGAGCCAAGAGAAACAGAAGGAAGAACTACTACTTTACCGGGATATCCACTGCTAACCTGAACAATGCTTTCCTAATGTCTTCGAAATATTCACTGCTAACCTCTGGATTCTATACTCAAAGACGACCGTCATCATGAACAACACAGTTCTCAAAGAGCACGTTTATACCTCTACCTAATACTCCTTTCTTTTCGCTTTCTGTTACGTTGCGTATTTGAATATATATAGGTAGCAATAAATTTGCCTTGATTCTACCAAACCGTATGCCCTCCCCGACTACTAACCTATTTCCCGTACGATGGCATAGATTTTGTGGCCTTGAGCCATACTGGATGAAGCCTAGTAAATATCAAAAGAAAAAAAATGCGAGCGCCGTGAGAATGGTATGTAAGAATGTGTTTTTTTAGTGTAAGGAATACTGTCGTATGTTTGGGTTAGTCTGTCCTTCTTTACGGCAGCAAATGTTGGAAGATTTCCTGAAAGATGAAGAAGCGACTCGAGGCGACAGAGGTGGGGTTCTACAGAAGCATGCTAAGGATATCATGGACCGAGCGTATGAGCAGCGATGAGATCATAGAGAAGTTGCAAACAAGGAAGAAGCTTATACTTATTATCAGGAAGAGGACATATAATGAGGAAGGAGGGCCTGGAGAATCTGATACTCACAGGTCGAATAGAGGTAAAGAGAGACAAGGGAAAGCAACGCATGACATACCTAGGAGGCTTAAGCAAGTGGATGACAGACCATGGGCTGGGTGAAATAGGAAAAGGACAAAAAATATTGAGACCTACAAGGTATAGGGGAAAGTGGAGAGCCATGATTGCCTACATATTGAAGGCACATGACACATACAAAGAAAAAGAACTGGTTCGCAGTTAATAAAAAGAAAAGGCAAATCCCAAACATTGAAAAACATATTTAATTCAAAATAAGATGCATGTGAGTTTCGCTTTAGGACACGCTCTCTGTATAGCCACGATTTTTTAATGTAGTATTTTATTAACGTTGTATATTAATTAAAATAAGAGATTATTTTAAGTTTAAAGGAAAACAACGCGTGACATACCTGGCGGACTTAAGCAAGTGGATGACAGAACGTAGTTTGGGGGAGGAAGCAGAGAGAAGGAACTTGTTGAGAGCTGCAAGGGATAGAGGGAGGTGGAGAGCCATGATTGCTTACGTCCTGAAAGGACATGACACATAAAAAGAAACAATCGGGGCTGGCTAAGAAAGATGACAGACTGAAGACCAGCCTTCCCCTATCGCCACATTTGGATTTGTGCCACTTTTTTGTATATATAAATAGATATTACATTTTTGATCTCATATTGTCTTGGCCTTGTATCAAACATAGTAAGCATGGTAATCTCTGAATTAATTTTCATAATTTTGGTTGTTTGTTTTATATACTTTTTACGCGTTTTGACATGCAAAAATTGATCATTTCCTTTTTATTTCTTTCGCCTATATTCGTACCTTTCCTAATTTTTCCAAAATGCAGATGACATCTTTTTATCTCAGAATTCTATATTTAACTGCAATTTTCTCATCCTTCGCCTGCAATTTTGGCACCATGACTATATTTCGATTTCTTTGAACTTTCTGACCTTCTTTTCTTTTTGTCCTTTGCAACCTCGTAACCTTCAACAATCACCGAAGGTTCAATCTTAACAAAAAAAAAAATGGAGAGAGAAAATGGCGTCGGATATAGACATTTGATAGAACTACGGAAAATAGCCATATTAGAAGTTTAAATGAGATTTTGTTCGGGAGAAAGCAGAAACATAAAAAAAAAACGTGTTCTCTTTTCCTATTCGGACGATAGGTGCGTTTCCAAGACACACGGAAAAGTCATATTTAATTACTAGTGTGAGATGGTAAAGGCTCGAGATTATAACGGTTACCTACTGACGAGGAGAGACAAGTGAACTCAGCCGTGATGCACACGTCATATACGTTTCGCGTTGTCGGTCTTCACCATCCCTGGCCGCAACACAAACCTGGCCGGTGTTTTTAAACATCACCTCGATTTGTAGCTCAACTCCTTTCTTCTTCATCTCCCTCCCTTTTGCCTGGTAAAACCCACATAGATTTTTGTTTTGTTTTACGCAATCCGTCTCTACTCGCGCCTATTAAGTCTTTACGTCCTTATCTTGAACAACTTTCTGCCGACTGCTTTCTTAAAAACTGATAAAACAATACGACGAACCTGTAATTTGGGAAGTCTCCAAGACACTTAGAGACATTTGCCAAAATAATTACTTTTTTGGCAGCATGGAGTTTTGAGACAGGTTACATGAGCACAAACACAGACACACACACATATTATATTATATATATATATATATATATATATATATATATATATATATATGTGTGTGTGTGTGTGTGTGTGTGGAGAGAGAGAGAGTGAGGAAGTTAGAGGAAAAGGTGAGTGAATGTGGTTTACCACGATTGATATCAGTATGGAGAAATGAATTTAGATCGAATTCCGCCATGGGCTGTTTATATGCATTTTGCACTAATGCTTCTATAAAAGGCATGAAACCAATCCTTTCTAGTATCAGTCTTAAAAAACACCTTGCAATTAACCCGTCAAAATGTTTGATGCGTAAAAGAGTGGATTTAATTAAAATTTGTAAAAAAAAAAAAAAAGTACTAATGATTGTGTACTGTAAATATAATCCAAAAAATCTCACCTACATTTTAGTTCATTATTTACATTATTTGGATTATTGACCTCATCTTTGTTGCCATATTTATTACAACGTTTCGGCCGTTGTACGTTCCGGCCTTCTTCAGGTGGTTGGAATGTCGACCTGAACCCCTGTATTTCGCTCACTGTGGTAAACTGTTCTAGTTCCACGTGCCATGAAAGTTCTCCACTGCCTTAACCGGGTATTGAACTCAATCCAGTGACAGGACCCAAAGGGTGTGAGTTCAATACTCGGTTAAGGAAGAGGAGAACTCGGAGAGGGGAATTAACAGTTGATAACTGATAACTGACATACATCAAACATGGTACGTGGAACTAGAACAGTCTACCCCAGTGATCGAAATAAAGGGTTAAGTTCGACATTCCAACCACCTGAAGAAGGCCGGAGCGTACAACGGCCGAAACGTTGTAATCAATATGGTGTCAAAGATGAGAACAATAGTCCGAATAATGTACATAATACCTCATCTCAGAAATAGAGACAGACTATATTTTAGTTATTCTTCTCTTATATGAGTATCCCTTCAGGCTGAGATTGATCATGGCTCTCCACAGATTTCTATTTCTTGTAAGTCTTAGCAATTTTTTTTTTTACCATTCCTCCCTCTCTCCGTTCTGCCATTTATTCACACAAGTTCTTTCGAAAGGTGTTCCACTGCTTCCCTTTGTAATTTTGTCCCTATATATATATATATATATATATATATATATATATATATATATGTATATATATATATATATATATATATTCTGTGAGTGTCAAATTTTCCAAATCCCCGTCCTCATTATGTATCCCAGAAATGTCAGCTCTCTCTTCTTCGATTTCTAAGCGTCCTTTTGTTTCTATTTCTATTAAGGTTTCCTCGTTGATTACACACTCCGTCAATGATATTCTCATCATCCTTCTGTAGAACTATAGAAGTGTATCCTGCTGCTTCCAGTCTTCTCTTCATCTGTGAGGAAAATGTCCAGCATCCAGTGAATATAGGAGAATTGATATTAAATAGCAATTCAGTACTCTTTGCTGTCAACAAATTATTTCCTGTTTCTTAATAATTTGCTTTACTTTTGGAAGGTAACTTTTTCTTTTCTTTCGCGTTCGGATTTCGGTGTTATATTTTCAATCTTATGTTTAAACACTTCCAAAATATTTGAACTTCTGTATTATTTTATACCAACGTGTTAATACTCTTGGGAAAGGTATGACGCCTCTTCTTCTCCCCTCCAGCTATGGGTAAATAGTAAGACTAGACTGGCCTTGACTGGCTACCGGTCTAGGAGAAGGTAACTCTGTATTCAAAACCGACCAAGAAACACCACTTCTACTACATCTCTTCTACTCTAATAGCTTCATGTCTCGCACCTCTTGCCTGTGGAACTCCCTCCTCTCTTTCTGTTTCCCTGATAGCTATAATCTCCAACTATCCAAATGTAATGTCAATCGACGTCTCCAGATGCCCTGATCTATCCCCTATCCTTCTCTTCATCCTTTCCTCTATCACTCCTATTTGCTCTAGCTCCAACTCTCTGTAACCCCTTGCGTGCTAGTTACTTCCCGCCTTGCTTGGGGCGAAAACGTTTAAAAAAAAAAAAGTACATGTGCTGCCCCTGCAATCACGACTATTTTTATGTTTGCATGTCCAATTCGCAGTCCGCATCATCGGCTCTTTTTCTTGCTGACAACCATACATTCTGTCTTCTCTTATCAATCCTGTTCCATTTGCATATCATATTTTTTTCTACTTGCATGAGTCTGACATCCCCAATTTGTACTTCGCATTTTGGGTTCCCCCTTTTGCTGACAACCATACATTCTGTCTTCTTCTGCTATCAATCAATTTCCATTTGCATATCTTATTTTTCTACTTGCTTGAGTCTGACATCCCCAATTTCTACTTTGCATCTCGGGCTGCCCCTTTTGCTGACAACCATATATTCTGTCTTCTTATAAATGACAGTTAGTCCTTTCTTCTCACTTTAACTTTACTACTTCATGTCGAAGATCCCCGAGTTCCTTTTACATATCTTATGTTATTAAGATTGTTTCCACCAAAAAGAAATCCTGGTAGGACCTACAGTTCTCTCGAAACCATGTCACTGTAAAGGTTGAATAAGTCCGGGGAGAAGACTCATCCTTGTCTTAAACTCTTTTCTATTTCTTTGTAATTACTGAATTCATTTTCTCTAACGTCTTCTGGTGGTTTCTGGATTATTCTAATATATTTTCCAAATAAATCAAACTTAACTAGCAGTTCAACAACTTATTTGTGACAGTCTTTGATCATGGCAACATCCACACGAAATAAAAGCCGGGCTGCTTTACTCCCTTCTCTCAAGCCATTCGCATTTATATTACCTAAATTCTATCTCATTTCTAGTAATCAACAATTTCTATGTTTCTAATGAAAATTTCCTCTGCTTAGCTTTTCGTAGGCATCTTTCTCTATTACAATACGCCTTTGAATTTCAGTGTCGTATTTTCCGTCCTCTGTTAAAACACTCCTTCTGTATTTTCCTACTTCCTTGAGTCTGACATCCCCAATTTGTAATCAAGCCATTCGTATTTATATTAGCCAAATTATATCTCATTTCTAGTAATCAACAATTTCTTTGTTTCTAATGAAAATTTCCTCTGCTTAGCTTTTGGTGGGCATCTTTAGCTATCCCAATACGCCTTTGAATTTCAGTGTCGTATTTTCCATCGTCTGTTATAACACTTCCTCGATATTATTCTACTTGCTTGAATCTGTCATCCCCAATTAGTACTTCGCATCTCGGGCTGCCCCTTTTGCTGACGGCCATATATTCTGTCTTCTTACAATTTACGGTTAGTCCTTTATTCCCCCTTTCCTTTACTTCCGTATCGAGAAGGTCATTTAGTTTTCCTTCTGTTTCTGGCATCCCTCAATATTATGTTTGTTGTGGTTGCGCCCAACGATAAAAAGATCATGATAGGGTCCTTGACTTTCCTAGGATAGCCTCGTTGTAGAGGATGTATAAATTCGGTCAATACAGTTTTATTTTTATTAAATCTTTTCCTGTTGTTCTGTTTGTTTCATTTTCGTATTTTTTAATGGCATTATCTGTCCTACATGTTCCAAGGAGCTGTATTCCTGGAAGTTTTCTAGTTCTTTATCCTTTGTTTTATGATATTCTTCGGAACGTTGAAATTGATATTAAACATTTAATTGATATTAAACATTTAATTGATATTAAATATTTCAAAACATAAATTGCGAATTTCTTTAAAATCATTTAGCATTTGATGTGATTTTGCCTGATGATTCTAATATTATTGAAATAGTTCAGCAAAAAGTAGTGGATTTAAATGATTTGTGTTAATGTTAACACCTTCTCTAGCTGATATTCTACGAAATGCGTTTCAAGGTATGTTGTAAATAATTTTGTCGAAAACAAATTCTGTTTTTGTTTTATTTCCTCTCTGTCTTTGTATAGTCAAATACCGTAATTCCCCATGTATAATAAGCCTTCATCCATAATACTCACACCTAAAATTGAAAGAAAAGTGCGGGAAAATGCTTCTACACACGCATAATACGCACCCCTTGTTTGGTAATCAAAACCTATAAATTGTACCTCTCCAAATTTATTACGGCCAGCTTTTCCTAGTCTTATTTAAAAAAAAACAAAAAAAAAAACATGGTTTTAAACATAGAATAATATTATTCTAATTTAGTTTTATGATAATTCTTATTTTATTTGACGGCAATTTTTTAAATTTTTTTTATAGCTGTGCATAATACGCACCCCTGATTTTGCTTATTTTTTAGAAAGAAATGTGTATTATACATGGGGAATTACGGTAATTTCAGTTATTTATATTATATATTTTCTATAACTCATATATGCTTTTTCGTTAATATGCTGCTTTTGAACTAAGTAAATGACTGTCGAATAACGGCAATCTATCAGGTTCAATAATAAGTAATTTTGGGGAACCAATTAATTATAAAGAGGAATGTGTCGCTGAAACTATTTATCAGACGTAATAATTCGGAACAAATTTAGCCTCTTACATACAATAATGGGATATTTTTAATCATTTCACACCAAGCAAGGCGAAAATGATATTAATACGCTTTCTTTACAGAGAATTAAAGTGAAAGAGAAAACTGAATAATAGGGAGGATTGAGGAAAGGACACTTTATGAACAGGATTCAATAAGACAAAAGATGTTTATGTTCTAAGTAGGAAAATGAAGGCTTACTTTTATGTTATCTTAAAGCAGAGGTCTATCATTTACTTAAGCAGTTAATGTTTACGCCATCTTAAATTAGAGCTCCACCATTTTCTTAAATAATGTTTACGTTATCTTAAAAAAAAGACCTCTATCATTTTCTTAAGCAGTTAATGTTTACGTCATCTTAAATGAGAGCTCTACCATTTTCTTAAACAAATAATGTTTATGTTATCTTAAAGAAGCTCTATATTTTTCTTAAACACTTAATGTTTACGTTATCTTAAATGAGAGCTCTACTATTTTCTTAAACAAATAATGTTTACATTGTCTTAAAGAAGAGCTCTATGATTTTCTTAAAAACTTAATGTTTATATTATGTTTTAGGATTTTTAAACACTTAATGTTTACATTATTTTTTAGGAAAGTACTATCATTTTATAAATCACATACTGTTTACTGTTTACTTTATCTTAAAGGAGAGTTTTGCCATTTTCTAAAACACTTAATGTAGACATTATCTTTTGAAGAGAGCTCTATCATTTTCTTAAATACTTTATGTTTACATTATCTTAAATGGGAGCTTTAATATTTTCTTAAACACTTAAAGTTTACATTATTTACAAATGAGAGCTTTAAGTTTCTCCGCCACAATATTTTTTTTTTTTTGAAATCCTTCCAGTCAGTTTATTATGATCATTTTTATTTTTCCCTTCGATTTAATATTATCTTTTAGTTTTAATTATTTCTTTATCGAATATTATTCTTTTATTAATTGTTTTTCTTTCAAGTATAAATACAGCGGCGTCATCCATCAATTGTTTTTCTTTCTTCTTTACTTTTAACTGTTCTGTTTTTTTATGTTTGTTTGTCTTTTTTTACATTGTTACCGCCATTGTTATGCATAATCAAGAGTCGTCTGCCCTTGATTTGTTACTCTCGTCTTTGATAGAGCTATTTCTGTTTACTGGGACTATAAAAGGACATTATACGCTATTCTCAGTTGAATAAAGCTTTCCTAAAGCCTATACCTGCGTACTTTGTCGCGAGTGTAAATAAAGTCATATTTTAGGTAAAATTTATCTATATTGTGTTTCCATTATAGTGTTTTTCGATAAAATATATATTCCTTTCTGTCTGGGTCCCTTCGATGTTTTAATGATTAGCAAGCTTGACGCGCTAGTTCAATTACGACTGAGTAGTAAGGCTTACAGTCATATCACGTTGAAACACCGATTCTTGTACGAAAACCGCAGTTAACAAACGTCCAGACCGGTCAGTGCCGAGATGGGTGACTGCTTGGAAATATCAGGTCGATAAACTTGGATGTGCGTGTGGTGTAATGGATAATGGCTTGGAATTGTTAATCGGAGTGCCGAGTTCCAATTCCAGTTGGGTTCGTTATATTTACTTGCAAACAAATACCCTTGGGAATGTATGAATCCTCCAGTATCTGTCTATATTTCTGAGATGAGGTATTATGTAAATTATTTACATTATTCGGACTATTGTCATCTTTGTCGCCATATTTATTACAACGTTTCGGCCGTTGTACGCTCCGGCCTTCCTCAAGAACACATGGTACAGTGGATAAAGGCGTTGGATAGATCCAGTGACAGGACCCATCGAGTGTGGGTTCAATACCCGGTTAAGCCAGTGGAGAACTTTCAGAGGGAAATTAACAGGAGATAACTGAAAACTGATATCAATTAAACATGGCACGTGGAACTAGAACTAGAAAAAATATATCGCCCGCTGTGACTAATGATCTTATAGTTCTATAATATCGATTATATATTGCACCCCAGTGAGCGTAATACAGGGGTTCAGTTCGACATTCCAACCACCTGAAAAAGGCCGGAGCGTACAACGGCCGAAACATTGTAATAAATATGTCGACAAAGATGAGGACAATAGTCCGAATAATGTAACTAAATAATGTATGAATCCGTCTATTCTACTCCAAGGTATGGGTTAATTTTTAAGACTATTTCTAAAACCATTACTATCTCGAACAAAGAAAATTTCTCTGATTTTAAATAACCTGAAAAGAATCGATAAGCCGTAGAAAATGAATCACTCAATCAAGAAATGCGTTGTGAATTCGATCTTCACTGGGTACTTCATAGTTTCAGCCTAGTGACAAATCGAAACTCCACTTAGTACATCTTTAGGGGGCTCTGATGTCGTGTAATCGGTAGCAAGATTGTCTCGCAAGGTCAATCACGACTGAATAGCGGACTTGACCCTCACAAGTTGCTACATACTTTCGGCTTTTTAAGCTATGCTGAGAAAACCCTATAAAGGTGTTTGTACTCTTTTAATTTATTCATGATTATCATTGCGTTTTTGCTTGATATCGAATTCTATATTTGCAATGAGTCTTGTCATTCGCAATTGGCCTGCTCAATCGTTTTTTTTTTTGGCAAAATAAAGATTTATCCATTGTTGTTTCTCATGATTTTGTGCGAGCGTGAAAAAATATATCGCCTGCTGTAAGTGACTAATGATCTTATAGTTCTATAATATCGATTATGTAAGCAAATATATGGATATAGATCTGACAGTATGAAGAAAAATATATACGGAAAAAACAAACAAAAATCCTGATATGCAATTATGATGTTTTAATGTTAATATGTCAACGTCGTCTTTGTCATGTTGAATTGATAATGTTAATATGAATATGTCCTGAAGATGGTTTATTAGACCGAAACGTCCGACGTTGACATATTAACATTAAAACAGCATAATTGCATATAAGGATATTTGTTTGTTTTTTCCGTATATAATATCGATTATATATTACAATTTCGAAGATATCGTTACATGGTTAAGCAAATGCCGTGTGGTCAGTAAATGAATGACTACTAATTGGGTGTTACTGCGGGCGCAATCGGGCCGTGGGTTAGAGTAATATACGACGTGGGTTCAAATCGACTGCATGGCAAATGCAAGGGAATATTTGAAAAAAAAAACAAAAGTCACCCTCTTCCTATCGACTCATCGAACGAGCCAAATGAAATCGGCGATAATGTTGGCCGACCTCACTGAAAGCTGAACGGAATGATTGCGTGTTCGGAGTAATCTTTTGATGATTGACAATATCCCACCGACGAAGATAAGGACGATGGTCTTTAACCCGACGAAATGGAAGATGAATTATGGGAAGCAAATTTGTAGCCGTGCCAAGGAAGGGAGAAAAAAAAAAAAAAAAAAAAAAAAAAAAAGCCGACAATTCGACGAGCTGAAAACAAACAGAAATCGAACAAAAAAAAATAATGATCGTGTGAAAATACACAAACTCTGACATGGCAGTAAATAGCTGGACATTTTCCTCACAGCCGAAGAGGCGTCTTGAGACAAGAAAGACGTGTTTCTACAGAAGGATGCTGAGGCTAACATGGACATAACATGGGAAGAACGGGTAACTTTTAAGAAACATGTAAACAAAAAGAACACTAAAATAGCAGAAGATGCCTCCCAAAGACTAAACAAAATATCAAGAAATAGGAAAGTTTCAATATCTGCCCATATCTCTGGAATGAGGTATTATCATTACTTGCATTATTTACGTTATTCGGACTGTTATCCTCATCTCAATTGCCATATTCACAACGTTTCGGCCTCTATATCTCTGAAATGAGGTATTATCATTACTTGCATTATTTAAGTTATTCAGACTGTTATCCTCATCTCCATTTCCATATTCCCAACGTTTCGGCCTCTATATCTCGGAAATGAGGTATTATGATTACTTGCATTATTTACATTATTCGGACTGTTATCCTCATCTTCATTGCTATATTCCCAACATTTCAGCCGTTGTACGCTCCGGCCTTCTTAACGTGATTGGAATTTTGGACCGAACCCTTTATTTCCTCCACCGGGGTAGATTGTTCTCTAGTTCCACGTGCCATGACTTCAATATCTGTTTATATCTCTGAGATGAGGTATTATGATTATTTGCATTATTTACATTATTCGCACTGTTATCCTCATCTTCATCGCCATATTCAGCGTTGTACGTTCCGGCCGTCTTCAGGTGATTGGAATTTCGAACCGAACCCTTTATTTCGCCCACCGGGATAGATTGTTCTAGTTCCCCGTGCCATGCCTCTTCCGGATGTCTCAGTTATTTCCCTTTTACTCAACACTTCAAGTGTTTTGGTTCACTATTGTTGTGGCCTGGTATTGAACTCACAACTTTTTAGATCTAGTTACTGGATCTAACTAACATCTTTTCCACTGGGCCATGTGTCCTTGAAGACATCCGTGTATTAAATCTTTTGGATTTATAACTGAGACATTCGGATGAGGCATGCCACGTGGAACAAGAACAATCTATTCGGGTTCGAATCGAAATTCCAAGAGGGGCAGATTGAAATATCGAGTAACGTAGCTGATGAGATTGGAAGCCGAAAGACTGGAAGTGATACCTAAGAGAAGAAATTTTGCTAAGGGGCTACAAAGAGGGAAAATTGTGGATAGTTATGCTTACCTACGTCACTTTCCATTTGAATGAGTAGATACCTGTGAACAGCATGGTCCAATGGTCTTGCCATCCCTATATAATATCATCTTTTTTTTTTCTATTTCACCACTTTGTTGGGTATTTTCAAGTAGAGAGTTTCTCATGAACGATACCAGATTACCTGTCAGTTGAAGGACGCATTTTGGAGAGTCTTTGCAACATTCAACACAGCATAGCTTCGTAAAATAGGCCGGTTGGTATGAATTTCAATGATTTAGAAAATAAAAAAAAAAATGGTGTCAATACGTATCACTACAAAAACATAACGTTTATTAAGAAATAGAGTCGGATAAAAAATTATTTCAACATCACGATGCTACTCACAGTTTTGTAGTGGCCATGTGCATATTCAAATGAAACACTGCATAATATATATATATATATATATATATATATATATATATATATATATATATATACGCTACAGTTCAAACCTTGGAGGAAGTCCCTGGTAATTTTTAAAATTGGCCTCAAAAGTAGTTGTTTTGTATTTTAAATGAAATAAAATTATTATACATTGTTAAAACAAAGCAAGACATGATTTTTATTAGATATTTTATTATGACAAAACGAAAAAAAAGCATTTTATTATCAAATTTTGCTCTCGTTAAAATATCCACCTTTAGCCTTGATTACTGCAGCACAGTATCTATCTATCTATCTCTCTCTATATATATATTGATAGTGTTCATTCAGACCTTCCATTGTTCTCTTGACTTTATTTTTTACGGTAGGAGATGTCAAGACTTTAGGACCATCCTGTATGTATCTTAGTAAAGAGTAGGCATGAATAAACTATCGATTCATAATAATGTCGTTAATCAATATTTTGTAAATCAATAGAGATAAAACGACATTATAACTTGAATCTTTAGCTTGTATTCTTCTAAAATCTGGTGTATATAATCGGTTTGAGAATTCGAACAGCTTCTTCCAGCGAACGGCTGCTCCGTTGTACCAACTCCCAAGAGGATGCTTTCCTGATCACTACAATCTTAATCTGTACAAGTCTAGAGTTACCGTAACCTTCCTCTCAGATTCGTACTGTTTCATAAAGTAAGCCTTTACGTCGAGTGGCACCAGGGTCTTGTAGAGGGTGAACCACACTGTAAAAAATAAACGCATGTTTCGAAGACTGTTGGCAATCCCCAAAAGCAGCATTTAATACTAGCTTAACCATAGGAACGTTGAATCGTATTATCGATGTGCTGCCATTGGAGAAAGGAAGAAATCCGCTGGGGCGAATTCTTTGATATCCCACTTCGTCCGCAGACTTTCAAAACAATTTCCCATTTCTTTTGTCGCCTATCAGTTTGTTTATGCTTTACTGGAAATCGAAATCACTGTTAATGTTTTTTTCTTCTTTTTTTTTTTCGCTTTTTCAAGAAGGGATTAGGACCAGCAACCAAGCATGGTGTTGTTTTCACATTGCAATCTTCAGGAGATTTCCTGACAACAGTACACACAAAAGACTCAAGATTCAGAAAGGAAAACCCGCTTTTTATTCTTCAAGCCCCACCAGCTATGGGTTAAATAGCAAGGCTGAGTGAGCTCCCGTGCGTTGACCTAGCAACCAGTTCAGGAGAATCGAAAAACCCTGAATTCAAAATCTATTTGAAGAGCTATGTCTTAAATGGCAACTAGGAGAATTCTGGTCTGAATTCCATACCAGCACAGAGTCGTTTCTGGCCCTTCAAAAAGTGTTGTTGATTCTGCACGAAACCTTCACCACTATAATCAAATCATATGTGCTGGTGTCTGGACTGTCGGTTCCTAGGAACTGTGCAGCTTGACCCTCATACATCGAATACGACGGGAGAGCCCACCATCTCTCCGGGACACTGATATATTTCGCATAGAAAACATTAAAATTTTCTTTCCTGCCGTGAGACGATAGCCTGGGGGTAGAATCTCTGACTGGTACCAAATCGATCGGGTTTCAATCACGGCTTAAACAATCTGAAGAGCTGGGATACAGCGAAACAGTCTGTACATGGATAACTATATATATATATATATATATATATATATATATATATATATATATATATATATATATATATATGGATAAGATGAGAACGAATAGAGTACAATTTCAACGTTCGTAACATATATTTTAAAAACAAAGTAGAGCAAAATTATTTATTTTAGGTTATTACATCAAAAACATGTCAAAATTGCTACACAGTTGCAATCGTGTTTCGATGCGTATCAACGCATCTCATCGAATTGCAATTCTGTTGCAACTTTTTATATGTTTAAATATATATATATATATATATATATATATATATATATATATATGCATGTATGCGTGTGTGTGTGTGTGTGCGCGTGTGTGTGGTAAACTGTCACAAATTCACAGTACTATATGTTCAAATCCACTCTTCCACTTCGTCGGCTTCCTTTTCTTTTTTTGTTCACTGCTATTGACTTCAAAGGTAGACACACTAATCAGTAGCCAGTACTTCCGGGTTTTCCCATCAACCCCGTATGTCGCACATTCGGATTACTGCATCAACCATTTTTCTGATATAAACGACTGACTGAGCCTGCTCCGGTGTTTCTATATAGCATGGAGCCATTTTTAAAGATAGGTAGATTTCTTTTGCACAGTGTACTAGGCTTTACTATAATTATAGGGGGAAAGTGTTGAATATCCGAGGCTGACCGTTTAAAATGGCGCACAGAAATGAAACCTACACAGTGACAATATATATATATATATATATATATATATATATAATTATTTATTCGAAAATTATAACATAAATATATTATAAAATCAATACAAAAAACACCATTCAACACCATAACTTGATAAGACACCAGAAGTGTTGAAAGAAAATGGCTGTTTTTGCAGTGATTTTATAACATCTTTATTTAAATAAAAAATTATATTTGCTCTGTATTGAGCACGCTTTTAAGAATAATATTGGTTGGTTATTGGAATTTATACCGTAAACACTAATCCTATACTTGTATATATATATATATATATATATATATATATATATATGAAGAAATATAGTCTTAAGGCGTTTTATATTTATGGGATAAAGTGCTCAGTATCAGAGATAGAGCGTATGTAAATATAAAAGTGAACATTGAAGTCAACACTTAGAGGCAACAGGCTGTTTCATGCTAGGCGCAATCGTCAGGCGTATTATATTTTCCCCTATAAATGTAGCATATATATATATATATATATATATATATATATATATGTGTGTGTGTGTGTGTGTGTGTGTGTGTGTGTGTGTGTGTGTGTGTAAAGTAGAAAAGGTTTGCTTGTGACACGTTTTTAATCTAGCGGATTTCATTTTGAAAGAGGGTGCCTTGATCACAAGTTCATCCACGGTAAACGTGCGCCCTGCCTCTTACAATATTTCAGACATATCTGGCAGAACTTTAATTATCACATGGAATGTGATAAAATGAAATATACTTTTCGAGGTATTCTCTTGTTTAAATTTAAATTTAATTTATATCAAAACCTTTTCATTGGTGGGGTTTGTGCCTCTTCTTGGACCCTCTTTGATCAAAAATGAAATATACTTATACAAGTACCCTGGGTGCCAACAATGATAGAAACCTATATCCTCCTTTGTTCCAGATATATTCTGGATCCTAAAATAATCGATCACAACAGACACATGGACATTTCATGTAGGGTATAGGAGAGACTTATCTCTCTTTGATGGTGGTGGCATTGTGATGGTAAGGAGTATTCTGTTAGTATTTGCAATGACCACCAGTGAAAATGGTGTCTGTCTAGACAGGTGTGATATACAGAGATCTTGGTATACACCATTTGATCCTTACCCCACTAGTGTCAGTTTAAACTGACACCCACTTTTTTACTCATATATTGTATATATTTTACTTAAAGTTCATATTTCTTGATTTCAGATGAAAAGTTGGAAATTTTCACTTTCCAAAATCATATTCATAATTATAGTTTAGATCTATAGAAAAAGTTTATACTGACGCCAGATTGATTTGTTTTTATGGATTATCAACCTTTTGTAGGTTATTTAAAGTTAGAAACTATTTTTAGATTTTATAAAATCCTGTGATTGGTCAACCAACAAACATTGATTAACAACCCTTATACTCAATGACTATGAACCTTGGGTCATTGGTTAAGAGCAATTCAACAAACCAGAGAAGAAAGTGACAGAGACGTGGTCGGGCTGTGTGACCCACATAGTCCCAATTAACGAAAGGTAACCTGGCGCTTTCTTTTCTCTACATATTGGGACCAGTTTGCTTAAAGTTCACACCTGAAAATTTTCTGACATATTTTAGTGTAGTTTTCACTTTCCAAAATCATATTTACAATTATAGTTTTCAAAAAAAAAAAAAAGAGTTATACTGACGCCATTTTAGGTCTGGTTTGTGCAACTGGAAGCTTGGTAATTGCATCACAAGACCAAACTCTTGATATCAATGTCATAAAACGCGATATATGCAAAACATAATTCTTCCAAAATGTATGTTTTGTAGTGAACACTCTGAGAACATTCTAAGAGTGTTAACCACAAAACAAAGAGACTCCGTAAGGTATACCTTTCTGGACATTGGTGATTGTGTCGAAAGTATGACTACCAATTTACAAAACATTGGTACGAGCATGTGCCTTGCAAAACAATTAAAGAATTTGGACATCCCACAATATTCTGAGACTATGAATTTCAAACAAACAGAATGATACACCACCCCCGTCGAGTTTGCTTTGGTTTAGTTTAGTTTGCTTTAGTTTGGTTTGTTTTACGATATATCAATCTCAATGGGTTATTTAATGCCGGCAAGATTTTTATTGCTGGCAATATTTTTTTCAAAAAATGTATTGCTCCTAATATAGTTTTTTTTTCAAAAAATGTATTACTGGTAATTGTTTATCTTCAAAACATTGTAATAATATATTGCTGGTAATAATTTTTCCTCAAAAATTTATTGCTGTTATTAAAACCTATTTTTACACTTTCATAATGTTTTGACCCCAGTCTAGGGGTTAACTATTTACCCATAGCTTGGACCCCTAACAGGTGCTACCACCCTGAGTCTGGGTGAACCTGGAAAGGCTAGCAATCAAGAGGTGGTTGTACGCTCCTCAAAACCTCTCGATCAGAGGCCTTGCTGTTGGGTGTAGTTTATCGTCTTACCCAGGACGCGGATATAGTTTATCTTCATACTAAGGACGGCCAGAATTTTAGATAAATTTGTTTCTTACGGCTTATCAACCTTTTACCGGTTATTTAAATTCAAAAAATATTTTTAGATTTTACGATTTGGGGCGGGGGGATAATAGGGATTTCATGATACGAATCCAACTAATTAACCCATATGTTGGAAAGATGAAGTCAATTCATACTTTTCCATAAGTATTTGCGTGTAATTAAATATGATGAACCCGCCAGTTGGATTTATTTTGTTTTACGGCATATCAACCCCAATGGGTTATTTAATGCCAACAACATTTTTAGGATAGATTCGTATGAATAGAATATGTATTCTTTGGTTTAGATTGGTTTGGTTTATTTTATTTTACGGCATATCAACCTCAATGGGTTATTTAATGCCGACAACATTTTTAGGATAGATTCCTATGAATAGACGATGTATTCTTTGGTTTAGATTGGTTTGGTTTATTTTGTTTTACGGTATATCAAGCTCACTGGGTTATTTAATGCCGACAACATTTTTAGGATAGATTCGTATGAATAGAATGTATATTCTTTGGTTTAGATTGGTTTGATTTATTTTGTTTTACGGCATATCAATCTTAATGCGTTATTTAATGCCGACAACATTTTTAGGATAGATTCGTATGAATAGAATATGTATTCTTTGGTTTAGATTGGTTTGGTCTATTTTGTTTTACGGCATATCAACCTCAATGGGTTATTTAATGCCGACAACATTTTTATTGCTGGTAGTATTTTTTCCAAAATTGTATTGTTGGTAATATTTTTTAAAAACTGTATTGCTGGTAATCATTTTTTTCCAAAATGTATTACTGGTATTAAAAACTATTTTTATACTTTCAAGTGATTTGACCCCTGGGGGTAACTATTTACCTATTGCTGGGGCCCTGACATATGCTACCAGCCCAGGTCAAGGTACTCCTGGGAACGCCAGCAATTAAGAGGTGGTATCACGCTTCGCACAACTTCCTTATCAGAGGCCTTGCTGTCGGATGTATTTTATCGTCATACCCAGGACGCGGATGTAGTCTATCGTCTTACCCAGGACCTGAATGTTGTTTATCGTCTTACCCAGAACGCGGATGTAGTTTATCGTCTTACACAGGACGTGGATGCTGTTTATCGTCTTAACCAGGACGCGGATGTAGTTTATCTTCTTACCCAGAACGCTTTGACGTCAAGAGAATATGGGCTAAACATAGATTTGTGAAGTGGTCGAGTGATTAAAGAAATAATGGCACAACGTAAAAGGCATCAGGATTTATTGAATTCCATTTGTCATTCACATATTTATTGGAAGAGACTGTGTTTTCATAACTGCTTCAATTATCAAAGCAGGCACTCATTGATAGTTGGAGATAAATCACAATGCTTGTAAAATATGTGGTACCAATATAATATTATCGTCGTCAGCTTTACTTACATGAAATCGATGTTAGGGAACCACAGATAATATTTGTAGTTAGGAATTTCAATCATCTTAATATAATGGAGCAAGTGCTAGTGGTTTTGTAGAAATTTATTACATGAAATTAGTTGAATTATTGAAAATTGCATGTTGCATTTCAGTTACTGATTTTTATAAAAAATTCTTAATTTATTTTTAAAACTATTTTACTGATTTTGGTTTTAAAATATGTATTTAATCTATTCCAAAAACTGAAAATTTTAAAACTTAATTTAGAATCATTTTTCTGTTATACATCAATATTTACGTTCATCATGAGCACATTAACACAGCTTTTATAATCATGAACGCTAATATTTACAATCATAAGAACACTGCTATATTTCCAAGACCCCGTTCCCCGGCGAATCCACTAGCACGAAGACTTCATTTATTCCGGAATATTCCTCGTAGACAGTAATCTCCGCCAAACACCTCACACGTCCTCAACCGTCGCTTCCACGATCTTAAAAACTGTAAATCTCATTTCATGATTACCAACATATTTTCCCAATAGCACCTGCACTGTCTACGCCATTTTACCCTGTTGCCTTGCTTCTGGCTTGTGAGCCTATTAAAATCAATAATGGTAATTATGGTCTTCGAAGTCAGCAAATAGATACGCACGTAAGGAATCCAAGATGGCTTCGAAAAGAGACTTTATCAGCCGATCACTTCCGGCCCGGCTCACCCACAAAAGAATCTCTCATAGAAGCACAAATGAAAGCATCTAATGGACCCTGTACGGTTCGTTCGTTCAATTTTATTGGGTCTCTTATTTCTATCAATTTATTTGTTCATTATTTTATTTTTGTCGGGTGTAGGGAAATCAGCCGTTAAATTTTATTATTTAAATTTGTTCTTTTTTTTTTCAAGAAATGGCGTGACAGGAAAAACAGGAACAGCAATGCTTGTTTCGCTTTTCTTTCTATATTTTTTTCTTTTCGTTAACAGTGGTTAAACTTCTGTTGCTATTTTTCAATCTTTATTTCTTTGGTAAACATTTTAATTTTTGTGGCTTGATTTTTCTTTATTTAATCGGTTTATTTGTCTGTTTTTATTCATATCACCTCTGACTCAGTAGCTATAAGAAGTTTGTTTTTTCTAATTCTGTTTCACCATGGAATTTGTTTTAATTAACCAATTTAATGAAAAAAATTCCAGTGTTATTTAGATTAAATAACGCATCAGTTACAGACTTAAATATTGCTATCTGTCTATATTTCTGAGATGAGGTATTATGTAAACTATTTACATTATTCGGATTATTGCCCTCATCTTCGTTGCCATATTTATTACAATGTCTGGGCCCTTTAGTATCTGTCTATATTTCTGAGATGAGGTATTATGTACACTATTTCCATTATTCGGACTATTGTCCTCATCTTTGTCGCAATATTTATTACAACGTTTCGGCCACTGTACGCTCCGGCCATCTTCAGGTGGTTGGAATGTTGAACTGAACCCTTTATTTCGCTCACTGGGGTAGACTGTTCTAGTTGTAATAAATATGGCGACAAAGATGAGCACAATAGTCCGAATAATGTAAATAGTGTACATAATACCTCATCTCAGAAATATAGACAGATAATTAATTGTTTTATTAGTTAAAACAGATTATTATTAGATTCCTCGACTAGTTTCGGCCAGCTGTTCTAGTTCCACGTGTCATGTTTTTAACCTTTTTTATCCACTAACCATGTGTCCTCAAGGACACATGGCACAGTGGAAAAAGGCGTTGGTTAAATCCAGTGACAGGACCCAGAGAATGTGAGTTCAATACCGGGTTAAGTCAGTGGAGAACTTGGAAAAGGTGATTAACAGGAGATAACTGATAACTGACATCCATTAAAAACATGGCACGTGGAACTAGAACAGTCTACCCCAGTGAGCGAAATAAAGGGTTCAGTTCGACATTCCACCCACCTGAAGAAGGCCGGAGCGTACAACGACCGAAACGTTTAAATGTTGCTTATGAGTGTAAATTTTTCTCAGACTCTCGAAACATATCTGTCCATTTTCGTATTCAAAGCAATTTCTAAAAAAGAGATTATTTTTTTCATTTATTAATCTGGCAGTTTTTTCTTACTTACATGTTATTTTTAGCTGATACTCCTTTTGTTTATTAATCAGTATATTTATTTATTTTTCTCTACCGGCCTAAATATTCGAGAAATCTTATTAATGAAAAGATATGCGCTCTACCGTAGACCAAACACACACACACACACACACATATATATATATATATATATATATATATATATATATATATATATATATATATATATATATATAACTTTTAATAAATAAACAGAGCATCTACTCAAATATTGTTTGATTTGTTTTTATGGCTTATCAAACTTTTGCAGGTTATTTCAAGTCAGAAATGTTTTAGAATGTATGAATTCTTACTTTTAACCTTTACCTGGAGGGAGAAGTGGTGGATTCATGCCTTTTCCAAGGTTATTTGTGGGTAAGTGAATATAACGAACTCAACTGAAATTGGAACTCGGCTCTCCGTTTAAAAATTCCGAGCCATTATCTATTACACCACCCGCACATTCAAGCTTACTGCACCTGGTATTCCCACACGGTCAGCCAGCTAGGTACTGACCAGACACGACGTGGCTTAACTTCGCCATTGTACGGGAAGCAGTGTTTTAACGTGATGCGACCGTAAGCCGAGCCTCATTGAGCAATCGTTAGATTGGAATTAGGTTTAAGCTACGGTAGGTTTAAGATTCTACTTATCCTGAGAGTAAAATGATGGCGAATGAAAATTATCTCAGATTGAAACTGCCGGAAATAAAATCAAGGACCCAAATATTGAAAGTGTAATTCTAGAGCAGGTACAACAATTTCTTTCTGCCAAACAAAGTGATTACGAGACCTCGACAAAGGCCGAAACGTAAAACAGTAGAAAAAAAATTTGAAGTAAATAATTTTATTTTTGAAAAGATCATTGTTTTGTTATTTGAAGTAAATAATTTTATTTTTGAAAAGATCATTGTTTTGTTATCGACCGAGGACAAATTTAAGTGAAACCAAAAATATAAACAATCGAATTTGGACTTGGGTCGAATTTTGGAAATCGACATGCAAAAAGAATTCTCGGAATTACATAAACAAAATGAAATTCCTGAGAAATACCTTTTAAAATATGCTGACAGGAAAAATATTGTTTAATAAAACGGCCAATAGTCGAGAGATCCGGGAAAAAGTTTATTGTTTTGAAATACGAAACCGCTTTGTTTAGGGTCGATGTCATGTCTCCAGGGTTGGAGAAAATAATTAATTGAGGAATACGTAATAAGCTTTAAGGGGTAGTAAGAGTTGGATGAGATACATATAAACCGAACTATCGGTTGAAGCCAGCCGTAGCAGCTGCCGTTGAAAAGTCTGCTATCCTCTCCCGCCTCACCTGCTATCCTCTTACGCCTCGCCTGCTATCCTCTTCCGCCAAACCAATGAGGCACACCGCACCTTTTGGGAAACAGTGCATCAAACAAACAAATTACTTTCTGTGCCGAGCTTGTGGAAAATCAAACTAAACCAGGTACATTTCTGAACAAAATATTACATAAAATAATGAATAACGTACTTCATTCACACTTATCACACTGGGTGTGCTAATGTTTACATGTGTACTCTTGTGTCTCTTCGCTAACGTACTTTTCAGTAACAACAACAGCAACAACAATAACAATGGTATTAATAAGTTCCAAAAACTGTTAAAATACAAAAATCTTGAAGTGTAAATCTAAAAAGTGTAGCGCATAAGGACAGCAATAATTCCAGTTGTAGTTGGAGCTCTCAGATTGATTGGTAAAGGTTCCGATAGACTCATTGCCTTAAAGAAATACAAAAATAGTACTCACAAGTACAGCTCACACCTTACGAAGAACTTTATCGATGTAAAATGTGTGTGATTTTATTTTTTAGGAATAATGATCAGTGGAAAATGTCATGAGGACATGTTTAACCTAAGTACTCTGGCTTGAACCCGGAAGGAAATGTGTATACAACAAAAATCAAAGAAATTAATAATAATAATAATAATAATAATAATAATAATAATACCATTTGAGTAAATTCTGGAGTCGAAGTTAGGACTTAAATGACCGTCTGTGTTAAAATTATAGCCTGCGATGGCGAGTGTTGGGGATAAAAGTACCCAACGAGAGGTGTCATAACACATTGTTCTTAAATTTCCTTAAAAATCACTAAATCATCAGTTACTTACCATCGCCTGAAGAAGTACAATCATACTATTGAAACACGAAAACTTTTGTGTAGCGACTTCAAAATGTTTTTATTATAATCTCTTATAATAATAATAATAATAATAATACCATTTGAGAAAATTCTGGAGTCGAAGTTAGGACTTAAATGACCGTCTGTGTATATGAACAACGATGGCGAGTGTTGGGATAAAAGTACCCAACGAGAGGTGTCATAACACATTGTTCTTAAATTTCCTTAAAAATCACTAAATCATCAGTTCTGTACCATCGTTCGAAGAAGCTCAATCATCTATTTACGAAAACTTTTTGTGTAGCGACTTCAAAATCTTTTTTATTATAATCTCTTATATAATATAATATATATATATTTCAGTGACACATTTTTTAAAAGTTGCAATGAACAGTGTTTTTACCCATCTGTACTTTTATTCTCATTTACATGTATATATATATATATATATATATATATATATATATATATATATATATATATATATATATATATATATTAATAAAGCTAATCAGTAGTAATAATAACAATAACAGTAATAATAGTAGTAATAATAATAATAATAATAGTATTAGTAATAATAATACCAATCAAAGCCAACCGGCCAGATATTGTTATTAAAGACCACAAACAAAAAACAGTGCTTCCTTATTGATATGGCAGTCCTGCTGACTGCAATGTATCTTTGAAGATATTCAAAAAGCTGTCAAAAATATAAGGACCTTGAAATAGAAATCTCAAAAATGTGGCATATGGGAACATCAACAATCCCTGTTGTAGTTGGAGCCCTAGGACTGGTTGGAAAAAATTGCATTAGACTAATTGAAGGGATTCCTGAAAGTCCATGCCTCAAAGAGATACAAAAAATTGTTCTCACAAGTACAGCCCACACTTTATGAAGGGCTTTATCTATGTCATTTTTTTTTCAGTGTAATGTGTCATGCTGCCATTTCTAACCTTAGGTCCCTGGGCGGGACCCGGAAAGAAATGTGTAAACGCCAGAAATCAAAGAAAATAATAATAATAATAAAAGTAAAAATAATGCTGTGTGAGTAAATAATAGTTAAGTAAAGGTGACCTAAATTATACATTATAACCTACGGATAGTGAGTGTTTGGGTTTGAATTAACCTATGGACACATCAGCTTTCGAACGATTTGGAGAGCTTTTTTGTAATAAGTGTTTTTATATGCTGTATTCTAATTTAATTAATATATAGTATGAATATTTTTTTTCAAAATATAACAGTTCACAAATTCACCTAGTGGGCAAATAATTGCTATCTTTCTACGACTGTGTTGTTAGTTGTAGCATTAGTAACAATTATGTCGGCTTTAGTGACGATCTATTTTTCTTTTGACTTTTATTTGCCTGACATATCTCGATAATCTTTTCATCACTAAACCAACACAGAAATCTTGGATTGGAAAGAAGAAAAAAAAGAAAGAAAAAGAAACGAAAAACACAGACTATGATACATTTTCTTTCCTTGACAGTTTAGAAAGATTCAACCAAGATAAGAGCCTTTCGGAGTCGCTGACCTTAAACCTTCTTACACTACTAGTAAAAGGACTGGGTCCCTGCCAACGGCAATCCATCTGACCCCCAGCCAAAGATCGCCCTCTTGGTCGGGCTCCGCGGAATAACCCTATCAGCACGAATTTTTATCTATATTGATCGTATCTGCGAGCCAAGCACGGACGGGCCCCTTGATGCCCGGGTTGTGTCGACTGCAATGGCTTGAAAGGGGTTGGAATTAAGGACAAAAAATGCACGAAGAGCTGAGATGTATCTACTGACCCAAAAGAGGGTTGCTGGTGAGGGTGTTGCAAAAAAAAGTACAGCCGTGGGAAAAAGTTACCAGAGGTAAATTGTATACATACACACACATATATATATATATATATATATATATATATCATATCTCTATATCTCTATATCTCTCTATCTTTCTCTCTCTCTCTCTCTCTTATGTATATATATATATATATATATATATATATATATATATATATATATATATATATATATATATATATATATATATATATATATATATATATGAGGTTACAAATCAGGGATAAAATATTTTCGAACGGACCAAGACATTCGCTAAAAACACTGATGTTTGGTCCTTTGGTCCTTACTTCAAAAAGGAGCATGGAAGGAGAAATCATTTATTCGAATATATATATATATATATCGACTCTCCTGTCGAGATTCGACTGTATGAGGGTCAAGCAGATCAGTTTCCAGGAAACCGACAGCCCGACAATAAGGCACATGAGATTTGATTATAGTGGTGAAGGCCTCGTGCAGGACCATCCACACTTTTTGAAGGGCCGAATCCAGAGACCTGGTGCACTGAATGCCGCCAAGGTCCCCAAACGACCCTCCGCAGGTTTTGAATTCAGAGTAGACCTTCTCCTAGACCAGTTGCCATCCAAGGCTATAGAACCCAGTCTGTCCTGCTATTTTAACCATAGCACGAAGAGGCACGGTGGAGTAATGGATGGGGCTTGCATTGAGGAATCACTGAGCCGAGTTCGAATTCCAGTCGAATCCATTACATCTACTTACGTGCTAATACCTTGGGAAAGGTATGAATCCAGACCTCTCCTCCAGCTATATATATATATATATATATATATATATATATATAGGGAATAACATCACAATAGTCCAAATCATTGGAACAGCAAAATTTTCCACTTGTTAGATTAAGCTTTAAACCGTTGTATCTTAGAAATGATTAAAGATATTTCACTGGAATTCTCCGAGGTTTTATTGGACTCTGAGCAATAAGAATGTATAATTTCTCTCCAAGTTTAACAGGAGAATCGTCATAAAATCGATCATAAACGAATATGACATGTTTATCATTAATTAAACGTAGCTAAGGATCGGAAGGTTTCAAATGTTTGTATATATATATATATATATATATATATTCCAGTATAATTTTTCAACTTATTCAAGATGATCTTCCCCCTCTCTAACCTTTTAACTTTCTGTCCTGGAGTAAAAAGTTAACCTCCTTATCTAGTTTTCCTCTCTACTGTTTCCTCTTTTTTTTAAACTTATTCACCGTTCTCTCGAAAATGTATAGAAAGTACACTAATTTCTGAATCTTTAAAGATAAACTTGCGTCCATGACCATACAGTATATAATACAAAATTTCTTTAAAAACAACAATTAAAAAAGAAATTATATTGGAGACTAAAAACTATCAAAAGAAATACATAGATGAATTTAAATACATAGGAATTTAAATAATATATGGACACAAAAAGGTTTCTTTTACAAAACAACAAACTCACTGAATTAACTGTTTTACGTAATAAGGCTGACTATAATTTCGACTTAAAATAATGCAATGTTAATTAAACAAAAAGCAATTTATTAAGGTGAAAATCTATAGAAAGTACACTAATTTCTGAGTCTCGCATTGAAAATTTACGTCCAGAATCATACATTGTATCTTTCTTAGCAAAACTATTATTATTTCAATGTGGAGCATTTAAAAACAACAGCGATAAAAATAAATACTGAAGTTAAAGAAATCTGAATAAGGCCGGTTAGTTTATGCATCTCGATACATCGAATGGCAAAAGTTTAGAATTCAGATTTAAAGTTAAGAGTCCCTGTATCTTCGACTTTCTCTCGGTATAGAATGATAACTAAAATTTGTTGTATTTCGTTCCCTCCTCTTCATTGATGGAACACACTCTTAGTCTATAACACAACGGGCTTTCATATGACTCTACTCCCTCAAGAGGTCACGGTCTTGGGTTGGTCGGTTTAAGAATCCAAGATCAACTTGTGTCCACCTGTTTTTTTTCCATCAATCTTTCCTTCAATGCATATTTTTCATATTCCTTGCCTGTTTCGTGACCATATAAATTAACTCTTTGATCCCTCTGTTCCTGAACAATTTGAACCGTTCTGCCTGAGCTCCTGAGTCAAAATTCACAAATAATTGGTATTATTATCACGGTAGATATAAAAAGAGTTACAAAATAATATAATTTCCTGATTGCTTCTCTGACGGTCCAAGTTGAGACTCTGCACGTTTCGTGGTAAAAACAATTTTTTTTTAATCCAAAACATGCGCAAAACGTGCAAATATGTTGGTATAACTTTCGATGACATCAGAATATTACGGCTTTTGTGATTGGTTCTTCAAAATTAGACAACCAATAGCAAAACACGACAAAAGTGGCTACCCACCGTTCAACTGGAAACTTTTTTCTACCACTGTTCAACCGGTGACTGGACATTACGTCATTTTTCTCTACCACCGGTAAAGCGGTGGTCTGGGATCAAATGGTTAAGAGTGTCATACTTTATTAAGGGGACGACTGGTGACAAATCAGTTAAATAGAAGGATTTGATCTTTATACAATCTCTTAGGTGATTTTTGGTCATGAATCCAATTTACACAAGAGTTTAGGGAGATTATACGTATAGAAGATCTTATAGGGAATGGATGGATGTTAGAGATGATAAACTACATCGGAGTCCATTGGTAAGACAATAAACTACATCCAACAGCAAGGCCTCTAATCAGGAGGTTTTGAGGAGCGTGAAACCACCTCTTAATTGCTGGCGTTCTCAGGTCCACACTGACCCAGGATGGTAGCACCTGCTAAAGTCCTAGCTATGGGCAAAATGGCGTCAAAACACTATGAAAGTGTAAAAATAGGATTTAATACCAGTAATACATTTTTACAAAAGATTATTACCAGTAATGAATTTTTGAAGATAAAATTATTACCAGCAATACATTTTGAAGAAAAAAAATATTACCCGGAATACATTTTTGAGGAAAAATATTACCAGCAATAAAAATGTTGTCGGCATTAAATAACCCATTGAGGTTGATATGCCGTAAAACAAAATAAACCAAACCAATCTAAACTAAAGAAAACATATTCTATTCGAATCTATCTAAAAAATGTTGTCGGAATCTATAAACCAAACCAATCTAAAATAAAAGAAAACATATTCTATTCATACAAATCTATCCTAAAAATGTTGTCGGCATTAAATAACCCATTGAGGTTGATATGCCGTAAAACAAAATAAACCAAACCAATCTAAACTAAAGAAAACATATTCTATTCATACAAATCTATCCTAAAAATGTTGTCGGCATTAAAATAACCCAAATATGCCGTAAAAACAAAAATAAACCAAACCCATCTAAACTAAAAGAAAAAACATATTCTATTCACGAATCTATCCTAAAAATGTTTCGGCATTAAATAACGCATTGAGTTTGATATGCCGTTAAACAAAATAAACCAAACCAATCTAAACTAAAGAAAACATATTCTATTCATACAAATCTATCCTAAAAATGTTGTCGGCATTAAATAACCCATTGAGGTTGATATGCCGTAAAAAAAAATAAACCAAAATCTAAACTAATTCTATTCATACAAACTATCCTAAAAATGTTGTCATTAAATAACCCATTGAGGTTGATATGCCGTAAAAAACAAAATAAACCAAACCAATCTAAACTAAAGAAAACATATTCTATTCATACGAATCTATCCTAAAAATGTTGTCGGCATTAAATAACCCATTGAGATTGATATGCCGTAAAACAAAATAAACCAAACCCATCTAAACTAAAGAAAACATATTCTATTCATACGAATCTATCCTCAAAATGTTGTCGGCATTAAATAACCCATTGAGATTGATATGCCGTAAAACAAAATAAACCAAACTATCTGAAAACATATTTCTATTCATACAAATCTATCCTAAAAATGTTGTCGGCATTAAATAACCCATTGAGATTGATATGCCGTAAAACAAAATAAACCAAACTATTTGTTCTTTTCGTCACATAAATATTGTATATAATTGCGTTGATAAAATTTTTTTTTTTTCTGAAAGAGTTCTTTTGAAGATAGGATTTATTTTTCTACTTATTCATTCAAACACACACTACACGCACACACACACAGTAATAGATAGATAGATAGATAGATAGATAGATAGATAGATAGATAGATCAGTTTTGTACTAATTCCTTTCTGTATATGCAGTGTACGCTTGCTATTAGAGAACAAATCTATATAGTAGAAAGGATAGAGCCTAATTTTATATAGTATTTCAGAAGTATGACGTTGTGTGGGGAGGCGGCTATCGATTCTCACAAATGCAATCATTAGTGTAGTTTCCTCTGGTTTCGACAGCTCGCAAAATGGCGGATCGTCTAATTTGTTTGTATATCCATGGATTTGTGGTGTGACTATGTAATGTTATAAGTTTACAGAAGAATAAGGGATAAAGGAAATTAGGTCAAGGCAGGCGAATGTAACCCGATGATTTGTCATTATGAATGTTTAGTTAAGTCGAAAATAGTTTTGAATCGAGGTCAAAAATGAATTTATAAACAAATTGTACGCAGACGTTTTTTTTTTTTTCGGAAGAATTAATTTAATTTAAATTTTCTAAGTGGCACGTATTAAGTTGCTCAAATCGGGTTGGCTATTCTTGGTAAATTTGTTCAATGTTGGTTGGTTATCCTTGATCAATTTGTTCAAATCTGGTTAGTAGATCAAGGTGGCATGTAAATTTCCCACTTCCCTATTTCTTTTTAATGAACTAGAGAACGAAGTGTCGATCCTTGCTTGTCCAGACGAACTCGTCACCCAAGGCCGGCTAGTACCAAACTCATCTCGAAAGGTATCTCTGCAAATTGCCACCACCGTTTCACAAAAAAGACTTAGACATGGCGATTAAATAGGACTCAAACGATAAAATAAATAGTTCAGTTCTTGCTCATTTATATATACAGTTGTCGTTGTGTGTTGCTATGCGACTCGACGAATTTTTTTTTCAGTCTTTTCATATCCCAATGAAGAGGGCTGAGTTTTAAAAGTGTCTTTTCAAGGAAGCCAGATTTAAGTATATGACCTGTTCTTAGGCTTTGATATAATTCGGGGGAGATTAAATTTACACGACAATCATATCAAGAAAAATGTTCGAAAATAATTGGCCGAAAAACATTTTTTCAAATTGTAGATTCTTCGAATGGAAATTAATCGAAATGACAATTATGCTAAATGATAATTATTCGAAATACCGATGTTGGAAATGCGTAGGTGGTCTTGCTTTGAGAGAATGAATCTTAACTTACCCAGAACTAATAAAAGCCTTGAAGAAAGGCATAGGGCTTTTTTGCAGCATGTCATCCGATTATCTCACAATATGGAAATTCTTAGACGCTCTGTAGGATCAGGTTGAAATCATAGACAAAGAACACCATTGGAAAATTCGTAAACTTAAGGAATCATCACAAAATCTCCTGAGCCGACCAAGCATAGAAATGAATACAAAATCGGAACCAGTAATAACGAGTGCCAGACAAAAGCGATAATAACAACAAAAATTGCAATATTTGGATACATACACAGTGAATAAAGGCGTTAGTTAGATCCACTGACAGGAGTATGAGTTAAAAAAAAGATTAAAAACATGGCACGTGGAACTAGAACAGTCTATCCCAGTGAGCGAAATAAAGGGTTCATTTCGACATTCGACGATAATGTAAATAGTGTACTCTTTAGTAGTTGACTATTTGTGTATGCATCAGATAACTTAAGGATTTTTCTTACTAAATTTTTTTGTTAACGATAATTGTATTACGAATAATTATTATTTCTGCATTTCCTTTCTTAATTTTTACATTTTATTGCAATAAAGAATTTAGCATTTCAAATAATTATCGTTTAGATTAATTGTCCTTTCGATTAATTTTCATTCAAACAATTTACAATTGGAGTAAATGTTTTTCGAATAATTGTTTTTGAATACCGTATTTTCCGGCTTGCAAGACGCACTTTTTTTCTAAAAAATACCCTGAAAATACGTTTGCGTCTTCCAAGACGAATTTAAGACAACGCCCAGGCTCAAGTAAGCTTGAACAGTCATCTAATTGTCTTGACTGATAGGGGTGTGGATTGATATGTTGAGTAATTACACTATAATGTTAGCTATCTAATTCAGCCTTTTATATGAAATAACTTCAGTACTTAGCTGTTACAAGCATTTCCAAGTCTATAAACCTTCCTGGAGCCGAGCCACAACCTTAAACATTCTCTATTTACTATCAGCTGCGGGAGCCTTTCTTCTCTTGATCTTGATGGTGTAGGTTTTGTTCACTGTCGTGAAAATATCAGTTACCACAAGGCTGTCTTTTGTCCTGGAAATTAATTTTTACATTTATACTGCAATGAATAATTTCGCATTTCGAATAATTATCATTTAGCATAACTGTCTTTTCGATTAATTTTCATTCAAACTATTTACAATTCAAATATTTGTTTTCTAAGAATTATTTTTGAAGAATGTTAACATAATCGCGACAATAAAATACAAGGATTTCGGTTCGGAAATTCTATAGCACTTTGTTCACCATTTCTACTGTTATCAGTTTTTTTCAAAAAAATGTGGATGGTTCTTGTATATGTTGTATTTGTCGTAATGTCTGGTCGTTTGCAGACTAACTTCCTTTTCTCCTCCCCACCCCCCGGTCTTTCGTACACTGCATATTTATACTTTCTCAAATCTCGTGGTCGCCGTGGTTTTGCGTTAATTTGTCACCATAAAAACAATATGGCTTCCCCACGAGATTCTTTCTACGGACGTAGTAATTTTTTTATTCAAACTACAGTTCTTCGTAAAAAAAAATCATCACTATAATCAAGTTATCAATGTGGGTAATCTGACAATTAGTTTAAACTCAACTGCAGGGCCTCATACGTCAAAGCCATCAAGAGTGTTCACTATATATATATATATATATATATATATATATATACTCGACTCTCCCGTCGAATTTGGCGTATGAAGGTCAAGAAGATCAGTTCCCAGGAAACCGACAGCCCGACAACAACACATGAGATAATACAAACATAATTATAGGGGTGAAGGTTTCATGCAGGAACATCCACAATTTTTGAAGGGCCGAATACAGAGACCTGGTGCACTAAGTGCCACAAGGTCCCCAAACGACCCTCAGCAGGTTTTGAATTCAGAGTTGTCCTTCTCCTAGAACCAGTTGCCATCCAAGGCTATATTTAGAAGAAGAGGATTCGCACCTTTCCCAAGGGTATTAGCACGGAAGTGAATGTAATGGATTCGACTGGAACTCGAACTCGACTCTCCAAAGCCGCTATCCATTACTCCACCGTACCTTATACGTCAGATAATATATATATAAACAAATCGTTCATGAGAATATTAGTGAAAAAGAATTTTTCTTCATTATCTGACTTGTAATCTTTCTATCGGTGGTTTACAATCTGTTTATATATAACTCCACAAGTTTGACAGTATCGAGATCTCATCTTAAACATTCCGATCTTTGCTTATAAACTGACAATAGAATAATCAAATTACGGCCCAAACCCAAGAACGTGGATCACTTGCCCCGTTTACTCTCAGTTATTCCGCGTATTCAAATGACTTTTATCTTGGAGATTTATTTCTTACAATTCATAACTTACTGATGGTCAAAAGGTCTGGCGTAAAAAACAAAATGAGATAAACCACATGAAAGAAGCATTTCCAGCAACACGAAACACATAAACATCATTTACGATGAGAGACATAGGCGCCATAATGGATAGCGGCTCGAAACGACAAATCGGCGAGCAGAGTTCAAATTCTAGTCGTGTTTGTTATATTCACCTTCACCTAAAACATATAAATCCATCACTTCTCTCCATAGTTATGGGTTAAATAGTAAGGCAGCTGAACTCTTTAACTTTGCTTGTTATCACTTAACCCTAGAACACTAACCATGGGTATAATAGTACCCAGCGCAAATTTTCCTATTTTTCAAGTACCTGGTTTTCTTATGTAAATAATGTTTTTCAGTTCGTATTAATGTTAACTCAAAGTACAAATTTTGAAAATGCCTGCATGTAAAATATTTCAAATAAAGATTTATATTATTATTTTTTTTTTTTTTTTTGATATTTTCAAAATCGGGTACGATATACCTATGGTTAGTAGTGGTGTAACTTTAATTGATGGTTAGTGTTCTAGGGTGAAGTAGTGTGGGATGAGGGACATGAAGTCATCATCACTGAACAAACAATATTTCTCCACATTATTATATATATATATATATATATATATATATATATATATATATATACATGTATGTATTGTTAGCCACAGCTCATCAGTGTGGCTAGACATCCGATTGCCTTAAGCCGGGATCGAAACCCGACAGATTTGAAGTCATTCAGAGATTCTACCTCTGAGCTATCAGCGCCCGGTTGAGAAGAAATTTTACGTACTTATTCTTCCAATAAACAAGCCAATGACCGATAGGGTTCAATTCATGGAAGTGCTATGCAGTATTAGCCATTGTTTACAAATTCGCGCTTTCTTCAAGAGTGATTTTCCGGGTCTATATATATATATATATATATATATATATATATATATATATATATATATATATATATATATATATATATATTTGGTTGGATAGATGTGAGTTTGTGACCCTGGGTTTCACGCTTTAGCGATCGTCAGACAAACTGATTAATGTTTTAAAAAAATTGGGGTTTATGTAGATTGCGTGTATTGGTGTTATTGTGGAAGTGGTGGGGGAAATTTCGTCGTTTTGTCATTCATCGTACTAACGCAAACATCGATGTATGCAGACACATATACATACTTGGTCGTCCGTCGGGACTCATATATATATAAAATATGTGGGCAGTTTCGGCTATGACACATGTATGTATACGGGTAGTGTTATATCTATACATACGCATTTGTATGTTGAAATGTTGAAATTTAAACATTCGAAGTGTGGTGGAAATGTCTGGTTACTGTATACATGTCATATTAAGTGTTTTCGCACTGAAAAATATTTCCTCGCATGTATGTATATGCGTGTAGTGGGGTTTGTGTAAAATTATGATAGGTAAAAATTATTATTATTTATATTTATTTTTAAATTTTTGAAAAAAAATGGGAGTTTATATGTTATATTTAAAGCTGGTTATTTGTTTGTTTATGGTGACTGTGTATATGTAACAGGTAGAAATTTGTAATCCTTATTGGATAATTTATATGGTGATGTTTAGTTTAATATTCAATGTGCTGGGTGAGAGGGTAGTTCTCAGTAGGTCTATATGATATGATGTGATAGTAATGTTTCAAGGGATTGGAGGTTAGCTAATAGTTGTTGTAAATTTGTAGAAATTGTAAATTGGTAGAAATGATTAGTAACGGTCGTGGGAGAATGATAAAACCATGAATGTAGTTATAGTGGTGGTAGCTTGAACTAAAAAGTGGTTGTTGGTGTTTTATTTTATTTTTGTTTTATTTTGTTATATGTATTAATTTATTTTGGTATAAATCCTGATAATAGGTATTCTGTGTAAAATTATGGTAGTTGGAGATTGCTATAATTTTTAATATTTTAATTACAAAATTATAATTGTTATTATATTAAAGCTGCCTGGTAATAGGTGTTTATTCTCATGGTTACATATGGAAATTATATCTGATCATATTGTTTAAGGTATTAAATATGCTGGGGGAGTAATAAAGATTGTAGTGGATTTATATGTTAATATTGGGTGTGATGTGTAAGTGATGGTGCTGTGCGTTGGTGGTAATGATAATATTGTTAGTTAAAAGGTATTGTAGTAAAAGTGATTACTAATGGTGGTGTAATTATAATAATGATAGATGCAATTATTTTGATGGTATCTTGAAATTAAATTGTGATTGTTGGTGGTTTTTCTGTTTTATCCGTTTGGTATGAATTCGGATAATAGGTAAAATTCGGATATAACAGACACCCTACGTTAAATGAATAACTCGGTGTTTCATGCTATTTGCTGTCTTCAGGTGCCAATTTGAGGCAACACTGTTTGTTTTATATTTCTGGTTATTGCGAGATATTTTATGGCTAAGGAGGATAATTATTCTTGTTAATTATTTAAATAAAATTCGTAGTTTATTTTTGGATTTGAATTTAGACCCAGATTAACATTTAACATTAAAAATAAGATTGAAAATACGAATTATAAATTTTAATTTTATAAAATTTTAATTTATTTTAATGGACGCTTATATATATAAAAAAAAACGCTTGGAGATCAAAGTGGGTAACTCTTATCTTTTCGTATGAAAATTAAGAATGACATTAATAAAATTAATAATATTTGTGTACCAAAACATGCTCGCATATTTACATATGTTTATTCATTTGATCATATATATATATATATATATATATATATATATATATTGAGAGAGAGAGAGAGAGAGAGAGAGATAATATTAGTGATCAATATGTAGATATATATATATATATATATATATATATATATATATATATATATATATATATAGGGAATAACAGCACAATAGTCCATATATACATAAATTCCCAAGAGGATAAAATCCCGGTAGAACTCAATGTTCAGGACAGATTAAGAATATAATCCGTTATTTAACCCCTCTCTTTAAAACTTCTCTCTGTTAAATTTTAATCCCCACCTTCACCTTTAGGCCTTACTCTTCTTCTTTCTTCTGTTACACCCTCTCTCTCTAGAGGTTTCATACATTTCCCACTAACACTTGTCTCCCTCTCACACACACTCTCACTATTTTTTTATATATATATATATATATATATATATATATATATATATATATATATATATATATATATATATATATATATATATATATATATATATATTCCGATTTCTTTTTTGAATTTGTAATTATTTATTTAAAAATTAGAACATAAATATGTTATAAAATCACTACAAAAATAGCCATTTTCTTTCAACACCTCTGGTGTCTTATCAAGTGATCATTAAAATCTACATCCAACATCATCACTTGAGAAGATATCAAATGTGTTGAAACAAAATGGCTATTTTTGTAGTGTTTTATAAAATATTTATTTTTATAATTTTTAAATAAATAATTATATTCTCTCTACTCTGTATTTAGCACTCTTTTAAGAATAGTAATTGTTGGTTATTGGAATTTATTTCGTATACACCAATCCTATATTTGGGTATATATATATATATATATATATATATACATACTTAGGGTGAAATGATTAAAAAAAAGTAAAGTTGAAGTAAAAGTACATGCCGCTGAATAACTTCAGGTACAAAATCTAAATATGGTCTTTAAAATTCAGCTAAGAATCAATACGAACTTTTTTTCCGACCCAATAAAATTAGTAACAATACTTAGAAAAATGTTGGACTACTAAGTAAACTTGATTTTAACTTTTAATTTTCCAAGGTTTCTTGTAAATATTAAGAAATATGAATAAAAATAAACAAGGATAAAGCTCTGGCCGGATATGTTGTCACTCCATGTCCGTTCAGGATTAAGAGATATGACTCTCCGTAATTTCCTGTCGTTTATCACTTGCAGTAATCCTTTCTAGTCTTTGTCTTCGTGATAATTTCTCAACTTCTCTTACCTTTGATAGGTTTAGTGAGTGACACATTCGCCAAGTCTTCTTTCCTCTCCATGTGTCCCAACATCTTCAGGTTTCTCTTTTTACTGCTTATTCATTTTAAAACCTCTTCATTTAACATATGCTCGCACCGTGGTATTGTGAATTTCCCTCGCCATAAGAATTTCTCTCTCCTTTCAAGTGTTTTTCTGTTTGGTGAAATTTGACTCTTGTAAAAAAAAAAAAAATCAAAAATGGAATACTGCTGTCATATCTGGCATGAAGTTTCTTAATCTTTACTTTCTAGCATTAATAGAGTTCCAAATCGTCAACGTCGTCTTGTAGGGGGCGGAGACTTATTCGCCACTCGGCAATATCTTACCCACAGATTTACAAGCTTGTCGATATTCTATTGCTATTAACATGCTAAATCGACAGGTGAAGTCTAGTGCAGGCATTTTGCTGCTCCGTAATGCTATGCTACGACCATGGAGTTGAACTTACCTAATTTCTTTTGGATTAAAATTCTACAACGAAAAACAGACTTCTTCCTAAGAATTATCACTTTCTGGAATTTGTTTTTCTTGTTGGTTGACTGTGTGTTATTTAATGCTGAAATCTAAATAATTTGAATACAATTTTATGGCTTCAACTAAATATATTTTAAAAGCAATTGTATGCCTTCAGCTACAGATAAAATCTATTGCTGATCATTTTGCTATATATATATTTTTGGTCATTTTTACATAAAGTGTACGGCTGATATTTTAACTATTAAAATGTATTTTTATACTTTCATGGTGTTTTTGTTTGCAGGTTCCCTATTTACCCATAGTTGGGACCCTAACAGGTGCTACCACCCCGTGTCATAATGTACCAAGGAACAACAGCAATGAAGAAGTGGTCCCACGCTCCTCAAAACCGCCAATCTCCTGATCAAAGTTCTTTATGTCGGATGTAGTTTATCGTCATACCCAGGACTATATTTTTCTTATGAGAAGAAAATAAAAATATTTTTAACATTAGATTATTAGTAAGAAAGTACGAATATATATATATATATATATATATATATATATGAAGAAAAATATATACGGAAAAAAACAAACAAAAATCCTTATATGCAATTATGCTGTTTTAATGTTAATATGTCAACGTCGGACGTTTCGGTCTAATAAACCATCTTCAGGACATATTCATAAAATATAATTAACATTATCAATTCAACATGACAAAGACGATTTTTTGTTTGTTTTTTTCCGTATATATTTTTCTTCATACTGTCGGATCTATATCCATATATTGGCTTACATATATATATATATATATATATATATTTCTGATCATTCTGGCGATACAGATTAACATTCGCATCATATCAGAAAATTGGCTCGAAGAAAACAGATCTTCTAATCTGAAGTGTTTATAGCAACATGTCTCCTTCAATCGATGCTCTTTTCACTTACCTCTGATCAAGTACGGGTTACCGAACAAGTATTGCTGATCAGAAAAAAAGCGACAGATTGTCAGATAATTTGAATCTAACGTAATTAGCACATATGCAAAGTTAATTAATACGATCGCGTGTCTGTTTCATTAGCTGACCTTGGCATTTACTGTTTTATAGTTGTTTATTGAGCATCGCTGAGCCTAGCACAAAATCATATCATACAAAAGTGAGGAGAGGAAATTCTTTTGTACCAATCTGCCAAGGGAAAAATCAACCTCCATAATATAGTAGAATCCCAGACAAGTGAACTAAAAAGGCCTTCCGGATATGAGGAATTGGTTACAAAGTCTGGATATGAGGGAGTCTGGATATGAGGGATTCTGGATATAAGAAATTGGTTACAAAGTCTGGATATGAGGAATTATATTTAAATTGGAATAAAAGAACTGAAATCAGGTTTAACATTTATTTTCAATGTTTTATAGTAAACAAAATAAGCTAATGGTGAGTGAAATATAACAGAATTGATTTTAAGGGAAAAGAAATAAATTATGTAATGTTAATGAAAATTCATGAAATTAAAGATGCCACGTATGCAAAACAAATAATGTAACGAGGATTTTATAAACAAAAGATATTTTTTAACTCTGCGTGCGTTATTGCAATCGGCATAGCTGAATGCTGGTTTTCTTTCCATAAAACTGACAAACTTTTCAATAGCTTTTTCGATTTCAGTCCAGCTTTCATCACAATTCTGCATCTCGTCGCTATCTTGTTGCAGATGTGTCTCGTTGTCATCCTTTCCTCTTATTCCCATCATCTTTTGGACCAATACAAGCCATTAGGGTGAGATAAGCATAAGCAATTACGTAAAATTCCTGTATAACAGAAATTTCAAATCAGTTACAAATCCCCCAAATAGTTCAAATATACGCATCAAAATCATGTCCGGATATGAGGGATTCCGGGTATGAGGCACTCCGGATATTAGGGATTCCGGATATGAGGGATTCCGGATATGAGGGATTCCGGATATGAGGGATTCTACTGTAGTTCTACTTTGAAAATAGACATCTCGGCTCACTGGTTGAACCAGTGGACCGAGTTCCGAAATTAATGAACACGGTATATTGTCCGATTTAAAATGTTATGATCTGATAGTAATTTCGCAAGATTTGATTCGTCCGGGCGACTAGATACACGGGTAGAATGTATGTCGTCAAAAGTATATATGGACGAACTACCTTAAAAATCAGCATCCCAGATTCTGACTTTCCCTAAATTCGAATCCCGACGTCTCGCAGTGGAAGGATACGAACAACTTCAGAAACGATCAGACAAACAGAGTTGATATCTCTCCGTTTCGGGAGTGCTACGGGCCTGGGTACGAGCTATGGCGAGTTGGGTCCACTCACACATCAAGATACCAATCTCAATTTGCTGGCAGAGTCCCAATGTAAAGATAAACAAATACAGTGTGGTACCAACAATGTTAAAGGATTTGCCTGAAGGGGAAACAGTATGCCACCATTCCGCATTTAGGGACCTAATCCAGATCTTCAGACGAAAATCCCTAAGGCAGTAGCCGGGGATTAATTGAGAGTTTAACTTGATATTTATTTGACTACTATAGCAGTCTACCTAGCTATTTAATCCATAGCGGGCAATACGCATTTTGCGCATATCCGTTAAAAACTATTGATTTTTATTTTTTAAAAGAAAATGTCTGAATATTTTCTAGCTTAGCTTTCTAAACCCATTTTGAACATATCCGCTAAGAGTGGTCGTTCCTTATTGCTTGAGAGAAAATGTCTGTATATTTCGCGCCTTAGAGTCGTGAACATATCCGGTGATAGCTTTCGTGCTTTGTATTTTAAAAGAAAATGTCCTAATATTTCGTGTCTTCGTTATTATAATTTTCCTTATTTTCTTGTTATTTTTACTCCATCTTAAAAAATTCCCTCCAAGAAACACTAAGCTGCTAATCAGTTACTCGATTTATGAAAAGACTAATCTGTTAATTGAAAATTAAATTAATCGGACATTTGAATCCTTTATTCGTTTATTTGTTGTTAACTCGATTCATCCATTGTATAGCATTTGTCAGGTGTGATTCATGACAGAAAAAAATGATCATGAAGAGAAATAAAGACGAAGGCCTTTAATTGCCCACGCAATATTGTGAATGTTTCTGATTAGTTCTCAATGTTAACAGAGAATAGATTTTGACATGTACGTTGTTCAGAATGACCCCCATTCTTGGTTTTACAACTATTGTACAATCAAGTTTGATTTATGTAACAACTAACCCGTAATGCCAACAAAAATATCAGAGATTTTTTTCTCGCATTGTCCTGTTTAAATTAATTACTTCCGGTATCCCAAACGAAAGAAATCACATATTACTCAGTATTAAATAATTATTTTGTCTAAATAATCAAAAGCTTAATAAACATTTTTTTATTATGTACAAAAGTATCAGACACATACTCATTCATACGGACGTGCAGGTAATTTTTGTTTATCCTGACCTGGCATCTCGGCTTCAGTCACTTTCCCACCACCCTAAAGTAGCTTCCCTGTGGCTTTTCTATAAATTCTTTCATGGTAACTATTCAGATAATCCCTTCACTATGCTACCTAGAATATAGTGCAGTACTAGAGTGGCGTCTAGGGCTCATCATTTTATAGTTGAAATGAAACCGTAAGTTCTATGCTAATAGTTTCTTCTATGGCACTTCTCGCTTGTGGAAATAATTTTTTTTAGCTTCTATGCTTCACCGTCAACTTTGATGTTCAAAAATTTAAATGCAATGTCAATCGCTATCTTCTGCATTCTTAATGCCTCTTCCTTTATATCTTTTCTCCTTAGTATTTTCCTCTTATTTTCTAACACTCAGTGAATCCCCTAGCGTCTTAGGGCTTTATCGCCTATACTTGAGATGATTATATATATATATATATATATATATATATATATATATATATATATATATATATATATATAGTTTTAAGGTATGCTATATTTATGGGATAAAGTGCACAATATCAGTGATAGAGTGTATGTAAATATAATAAGTGGATATTGAAGTTGGATTTCGGATATCAGTATTCACTTATATATATATATATATATATATATATATATATATATATATATATAATATTTAGTTTATTATATTATAACAGAAACCTGTTTAAAATATCTACCCGATTACACGATTACAATCATGTTTCAACCCCACAAATGTGTCTCCTCGGGCGATGTTAAAACCACTGGCGAGCGAAAGCAGTGGTTTAAAATTTCCTGAGGAGATAACATTTCCCAATTAATTTTGATCTTCTTCAGAGATTATCTTCAGAGAAATAAAAAACGATTTTCATAGTTATAGTATATTTCTTAGATCGTTTAATTGCAATACACACAATGTTATCCGTGAGTATGAACGGATTTTATTAAAAATAAGCAGATATAAAATCTGTAATTCATTTACTTAGACATGCCTAAGTAGACACACGCACACTACACACAGATATATATATATATATATATATATATATATATATATATATATATATATATATATATATAGATAGATAGATAGATAGATAGATAGATGTAGAGAGAGAGAGATAATATTAGTGGTTATATATATATATATATATATATATATATATATATATATAATTTATATATAGAATTTATATATATATATATATATATATATATATATATATATATATATATATATATATATATATATATAAATTCTCAAGAGGTTAGAATTTAGGTAGAACTCAATGTCCAGGACAGAGTAAGAATATAATATAAAAGACTCATTTTGTAGGTCTGAGGAATTGGATCGCGATTACGATTCCAATGTAATAAATTATAACCATGGAATATTAGTGTTTGAGCCTTATATATATATATATATATATATATATATATATAGAGAGAGAGAGAGAGAGAGAGAGAGAGAGAGATAATCCGCTTAGGTGAAACCTACCCAGGTTTCACCTAAGCGGATCTTCAGGGAAAGCTGGTTAGGTTTGTCTGGCTCACTAGGTTTATCTAGGTCTGCTCTACGGTTGTATTGAGCTCTTTTGTTAGTTGTTTACTCGTATCGGGTTTTTTTCTTTGGGCTTCAAACATGTATCTGTGCGATTTTTCTCGACAGACTTTCATTTTTCTAGCTCTTTCTTTTTTTTTAAAACCTTTTTTCCCCTCGGGATTGATTTGATTATTGGCAAATCAAAAATTAATTGAGGGTTTTTCGAAACGAGTATAGTTACCTATATATATATATATATATATATATATATATATATATATATATATATATGCGTGTGTGTGTGTGTGTGTTATAATTATTTTTTTAAAATACGAGGCCATCGCGACACAGAAATTACTGTTTCGAAACTGCTCCACAAGTGTTAAAGTTTAATTTCAATATTAAAATGTCTGATAGTCAACTTCCTGAGAGCAACTCCCTGCGTCTGCTCGGTCTCACGTTGACTGCTGACCTGAGATGGAACAAATACATTGAGTCAATTGCTTCTTCCACCGCGAGGAAAGTTGGCTCTCTGTGCCACGCCAGGAAATTTTTCTCCCCTGAATCGATACTTCAAATATACAAAACAACCATTCGCCCTTGCATGGAGTATTGCTGCCATATATGGGCTGGAGCACCTTCTGCTTACCTCGATGTAATCTAATTGGCCCTGATCTAGCGTCTTGTCTGCAGTCGCTCTCTCACAGACGCGCCGTCGCCTCTCTCTGTCTTTTCTACAAATACTTCCATGGTAACTGCTCTGATGAGCTGCTCTCTCTGGTTCCCAGACTCCATGAATTCAAGCGCCCTACGAGGCTGGCATCCCTCTCCCACCCTTACACCGTAGAAACCTTCAAATGTAGCCGTCTCTTCTACTCCAATAGCTTCATACCTCGCACCTCTCGCCAGTGGAACACCCTCCCCAATTACTGTTTCCCTGAAAGCTATAATCTCCAACTATTCAAATGTAATGTCAATCGACATCTCCAATTACCTTGATCTACCCACTATCCTTCGCCTCTTCCTTTCTCCTATCATTCTTATCTGCTCTCGCTCCAAATCTTCCGCAACCCCCTGCACCCTAGTGGCTTCACGCCTTGCTTGGGGCACAATGCTTAAAAAAAAAAAAAAACGTAAACTTTAGATGACCGTTTCATTCTCAAGCGATGTTTGGAATAACTAACCAAAGAAATGTTTTACTCATTTATAGTTTGGAAATGAAGATGTAATCTGGGGTTTGTTTTTTATTATCAAGGAGTCTGTGCTTTGATGAAAGTAGCAATGTTTATTATATGTCAAGTTTTTAGAGTCGTGTAAGGTTAGTCTGGGCGATTTTTTTTATTATTATCTGCATGTCATTTTCGGTTATGATCGATTTCATCACGTTTCTTCTGTTAAACTTGGCGAGTAATTATACTTTCTTATTGTTCAAGGTAGAGTCCAAGAGGGTTATAAAAATCTCGCAGAATTCCACTAAGATAACTTTAATCATTTCTAAGATACAACAGTTCAGCGCTTAATCTAACAATTGGACAATTTCGCTTTTAAACTATTTGGACAGTTTTGCTGTTACAACCGGTATATGTGTGAGTGGGTGAGTGGGTGAGTGGGGGGCAACTATTTAGATATAAGACTTCTTCAAGGCAAATATAATTTTACTTTGTATTTATAAACAGAAGCAAGAATGTCGTTAGTTTTTCCGAAATTTTAAATTTAAGAACCCTCAAGTTTTGACAACTGGAATTATCAATTTCCTCATGTGCCACATTTTTTATCTTTCCAATTCAAGTTTCTTGTATTTTGACAGTTTTTTGAAGTTCTTCAGTATATTACAATCTGTAGGGACTTCCAGGTCAATAAGAAAGCACATTCTATTCTCGTGGTCTTTGATTACGATATCTGAGCAATTACTTTTGATTGTTTTGTCTGTGGGTATTGTAAACTCCCATAAAATTGATACAGTTTTTTTTTTATAGTATTTTACTCTGTAAACGAGTCTGGGTAATATTATTATTATTATTATTATTGTTGTTGTTGTTGTTGTTGTTGTTGCTGTTGTTTTTTCTTTGATTTTCTGGTGTGTACTCATTACTTTCCGGGTCCCAACCAGAGACATAAGATTAGAAATGGCATTTTCCACTGAGCAATAAAAAAAAACTCTAAAAATGTCTTACATGGTTAAAACCCTTCGTAATGCGTGGTCTGTACTCGTTAGAACAATTTCTGTATTTTGTTTATTATTATTATTATTATATTTCGATTTCTGCTATATCCCATTACCTATCAAGTATATAGGAAGATCTTCTTAGGCTTGGGACTTTTCTCATCAAGACAATTTTTGTATTTCTCTTAAGCTGAGATTTCTAGAGAATTTTTCAATGTATCCTTGTATTCCTTTCTATCATTCCAAGTTTTTTTTAATACGTTGTTGTGTTCCTTTTTTATCATTCCAAGCGCACCTACCATGACTGATACTATTCTTGTTTTCAATTTCCTCGTTTTTTCCTATTATTATTATTATTATTATTATTACTTCTTTTTAACAAGTTATCTTATTGATACATTTGATTGCAACACCAAAGATTTTTGATATTCTACAGCTATTAGAATGGCCATTTTCTGATAATACTTATCAGAAACCATAAAATTAGTAAAGATGATGTAGCAAAAGTTATGTAATTAAGAATCGGTTCTTTCAGCAAATGTATTTCTAGTTTAAAACGAATGAACTGTTACTGATATATACCTTTATTCTAAGTATTTTCTGTGTGTTCCTAATGATGTTTTATCTCGTGAATCAGCAATTTGGCTGACCAGATTGATCATCGGCGTTTGTCATCTTTTGAGAATTTGGTGTACGTCTTTGGTATGTTTCCTTGATCGAATATCGTCTATTCTGCTCAAACGAGTTCGCAAGAGATCGATTTTTCTCTACTTGCATCGTAATATGCTCATGTCTGCTATGGTGAGAGAGAAAAGTTATAAAATTACAGAAAAAAATGTCCTAAATTTGTGATCAGATATATATGAAACAAACTTGTTTTGTTTTTATCTCTTGCTTTGAAACCAGTAAAATTTTTATTTTCTCAATGTATTTGTATTCAATAAAGCAGTTGCAAATTTGATTAAAAGTTTTGAATAAAATCACATATACGTCGAATTTTTCTAGATGAGTACATATCATTATATATATATATGTGTGTGTGTGTGTGTTGCTCCTTGCGTGGTGCTGTTAATAAAATAGTGCTCCATTTATAATAACAGGCCTATAATTTATATTAATAATAAATATACATTCTTTCACAGCGCTGAGGATATATATATATATATATATATATATATATATATATATTCTCTTTCTATCTGATATATCGGATTTGTTTGATGAAGAATTATCATCATTAATGTGTGTGTATATATATATATATATGTGTGTGTGTGTCTGTGTGTGTGTATAGGTGTATGCATGTTATATTTATCATATATATGTATATAGATATACATATTTATATGTGTGTGTGTGTGCGTTTGTGCGTGTGTGTAAAAGTGAACACCGATGTCAATAGCCAGTGGCGACAGCCTTTTTCTTTCTTAAACCAAATCTTCAGCCTATCATACTTTCTTGAACCAAATCTTCAGGTCTTTGTTCCACTATTTATGTCTGCTCGTAGTCCTCAGAGCATTATGGGTAGCAAAGCCAGTTGTTTCCGGTATATTGTACTATTCTAACTATAGTCGGACGTGGTTATATTTTAAATTATCTAGTCTATTTTGAAGAAATAATTATCGACAAGAATGAGACTGTTTTATTGTATAGGGCTTTTTCTTAACTTTTAACTTATTTTATATTCATTGGTTGGTTACTTTAATGAATTTGTATTTATTCATTATTTATTCGCTACTGATTTTTAAATTAAATTAACTGATTATTAAATTTACTTCGGTGAGCTTAATGTACATTCGGAAACTTTGTTAATTTGTTTATTATTTATTTCTTAATTCACTTTATTTTATTTTTATTTTTTATTTAATTTCTTATTTATTGTATTAGACTGAAGTATTGGCTTTGTTTAAAATATATTACATTATATGCATTATATAAAATGCATTCATTTGCATTTTTCATGGTGATGTTTTACAATACATTCGTTATTATTTTTAGATTTTTAATTAACGCATTAAATTTTTTTTCGTGTCTGTATTTTGTGAAATTCTGATTTTTTTTAAATTCACATATAAGTTTAAAAAACGGCTGTGTTGAGTGCATATTTACTATTGATAAATGTCATTTTGCGTGCGTAATTTCTCTATTGCCAAGGTCTTTCAGTTGCTGATATGTATATTTTTCTTTATCTGTTATTTTTATAGTAGCTTAGTATATAATATTGCATTGCAAGCAATTGTCGTTTAAGGGACATTCATATTTTATTTTGCAGTTATAGGCAGGTTTGCTTGATGTGGGTAATTTGTGGTTTTATTTTCCTGTAGTATCATTTTATTATTTTTGTCATATTCTCTGTGCAACTGTAACTGATTTTTAAAGTGTTTTTGTACAAAATCTTGAAGGGTGTGCTTGATAGGGGAGCGTTTGTCGATAAATTTAATTAATATTTTTCTACATTAAGTTTTACGTTTTTATTGTACTGCGGATTAAACTATATGATGTTTTTTTACTGTTGGATTTTTGTGGTGTGTTGCCGTCGTGTGTATTTGATGTGTATGTTACAGAAAACCTACTATCTTTTAGAGCTGTTTCATAATCTTTTTTGGCTTCATTAGAGATGTTTTTTGTCAGATAAACTACGGTTGAGTGATATCTGCGGGATTATTAATGGCGGACGTCTGGAAGATGTGTTTATGTAAAGTAGTTTGTCTTTGGGGTTTCTATATTACTATTTTATTTCGTAAAGCTTCCTCGTTGCTTACACACTCCGTCCATGGTAGTCTCCAGATTCCTCTGTAGAACCACATCTCTGTTTCCTTCTGTCTTCTCTTCATCTTTGAGGAAATTATCTATATAGCAGTCCATCATTCTTTTCTTTGTTTCGAACGAAATTTTCCACTTTTTTTATACTTTGTTTAGCTTTTGAAAAGCATCTTTTTCTAGTTCAATCCGCCTTCGCATTTTGTTTTCATGTTTTTTGTCGTTTGCTAAAATACTTTCACATAGTTTAGTCTGTATATAGTTTATTTTGGCATCCCCAATTTCTAACTCGAAGAGGAAATAATAATACAACAAAGATGTTGACTTTCCGCACAACCTCAAAGAAAGTGTTAGGAAGGAAATTCCCTGAATACCTGAAAGAGCTATAACAGTTACTTGAATTGAGAAACCTATTTACCTGATAAAAATCTTTTAATAGATATATTCCTTCGCAAGGAAAATGGTACCTGTCATTCTTTATATATTTTTCTCTTCCACCTTTTTACATAAGCAATACACTTAAAAAGCGTCTACGCGGCCTTGTGGATGATGAAATATTTTCAACTGTACATGCCTTTTCCTACAGACGAAATGTCGCAAGCCTCTATCCAATCGCAATTTCCATGAAAAACGTGCTGTACCCTTATGCAAATTAATTATACAGGAAGATATAGAGAGCCATGATCACCTACACCCTTATGCAAATTAATTGTACAGGAAGATATAGAGAGCCATGATCACCTACACCCTTATGTAAACTAATTGTACAAGAAGATATAGACAGCCATGATCACTTACACCCTTATGCAAATTAATTGAAACAAAACGAATAAATCCGTTATTTTTTTCATTTTTTTCGTATTTTTTCCAATGAAACATGACCCAATGCACATATTAGAAATTCGTATGCCCATTCCACGAAATCGTTCCTTACAAATTGACCACAGATTCTCGATTGAATTTAAATCAGGAAAGGTTCCGGTCCAGTCTATAGGACTTTGATTTGCTCACTGATAAGGCTTGCCAGTGTGTTCCTGTAGCGTTACAAATTGTGGTATACTTACTTAGAGTAACGTCCACTGCAAACAATGACTGTAGGACAACTAATTGACAGTTAAGACAATAGTGTCTGGTCGTGATGAAAATCTGATGCAATCAAGGATGACGCAACATTTTTCAAGGCCAAACAAATTTCATCATACACCCCTAAAATAGATTCGTATTACTGCACACCACTGCAAATGATCTAATCAGAGAAAATACAAATCTATTACAGCCAGTTACTCTAGTGGGTCTAAAACTGACCGTATTTTGAAAGAAAGGAAACTAAAGCGGTTGTTTCAATTAATTTGCTGAAGGAGGTATATCCCATAGTTCCACCAGTTCAGACCTTTATAGCTAAGAACTGCTATTTAGAGTGGGTCAAATCATCTTTATTCATTTTATATTCCATTATTATGAAGGAAGTGTCGTTCCGGCAGCTTATTCTAAAGAGATTCTGGTTTTGGGGAATTAACTTCCAAGACAATGATCGCTAATCTTCAAATGAACAGTTGTCGATTTGTCATATTCTCTTCATTTGCACTTCCTAAATCCGCCTCTCATGCTTATAAAACAATCTCGTTCAGTAACATTCTATCTTGAAGACACATGGTACAGTGGATAAAGGCGTTAGTTAGATCCACTGACAGGGCCTAAAGAGTTGTGAGTTCAATACCCGGTTAAGGAGGTGGACAACTTGGAGAGGGGAATTAACAAGAGATAAGTGATAACTGACATCCATTAAACATGGCATGTGAAACTAGAACAGTCTACCCCAGTAAGCGAAATAAAGGGTTCAGTTCGACATTCCAACCATCTGAAGAAGGCCGGAGCGTACAACCACCAAAACGTTATAATAAATACGGCGACAAAGATGAGGACAATAGTCTAAATAATGTACACTGAACTTGGTTTGCAAATGATCTTCCATGCAGTTTGACTGCTTAAAAATGTACTTCAAAAATATCAAACTAACAAACAAATGCAAAGAATAACGCCCAACATGAGAAAACAAAAAATGTGGATATCTCTCTATATCTCTGAGATGAGGCATTATGATTATTTAAATTATTCGGACTGTTATCCTCATCTTTATTGCCATATTCGCAACGTTTCAGTCTCTATATCTCTGATATGATGTATTAAGATAATCTTGCATTGTTTACATTATTCAGACTTTTCTCCTCGTCTTAATTGGCATATTCACGACGTTTCGGCCTCTATATCTCTGAGATGAGGTATTATGATTACTTGCATTATTTACATTATTCGGACTGTTATCCTTATCTTCATTGCTATATTAACAACGTTTCGGCCTCCATATCTCTGAGATGATGTATTAAGATAATCTTGCATTATTTACATTATTCAGACTGTTACCCTCATCTTCATTGCCATATTCACAATGTTTCGGCCTCTATATCTCTGAGATGAGGTATTATGATTACTTGCATTATTTACATTATTCGGTCTGTTATCTTCAACTTCATTGCCATATTCCCGTTTCAGCCTTTGTACGCTCCGGCCTTCTTCAGTTGATTCGAATTTCGAACCGAACCCTTTATTTCGTCCGCCGGAGTAGATTGTTCTAGTTCCGGATATCTCAGTAATTAAATAATGGGTTCGGTTTGAAATTCCAAACACCTGAAGTAGGCCGGTGCGTACAACGGCCGAAAAGTTGTGAATATGACAATGAAGATGAGATTAACAGTGTAAATAATGAAAGTAACAACTTCGTGATGGATGTCAAAATGTCTGGTAGACTTTCATCTTGCCAAAATTGAAAACATTTTAAAAATATATATTTCCATTCGTTTAGTTTCTTTTTCATTATTATTATTATTATTATTATTATTATTATTATTGCTTTATTTTTTTGTTTATTTATTTTATTGGTTTTATTTTTTATCTTTTATTTTTTATTTTTTTATTTTTAGGTTTGGCGCAGTGTAGTGTTGGTGTAGCTGATCGGATGTTTTCCTGGCGTTAATCCGCGAATTTGGCTTCTTGGAGCGCCTTTTGCCCATCCCTTATCGATATGAACAAGATAAATGCGATATCAGTGCATGGCAGGGATGTCAATGATGATATCCAAGGGAGCTAATGCAGATAGAATACTCTTTGCAGCGATAGTGGAAAGAGAGAAAGACAGAAAGGCTTTGTAACTTGAGCCAAATAATAGGGATTCACACATTCACACACACACACACATTTATAGACACACATACATATATTTGTGTATACACACATACATGTATTTATGTATACACACACACATATATATATATATACGCACATATATATATATACACATATACATATATACAGACATATACAGATACACAAACACACATATATATACATATATAAATATGCATATACATATATACACACCCATGTATGTATATACACACCCATATCTCTATACGCACACACACAAGCACACACATATATATACTCACACACACATATATATATATATATATATATATATATATATATATATATATATATATATATATATATATATAAACGCACACATACCCATATATGTGTTTAAGTTGGAGTCAGTGAACATTTTCTTTAATAAAATATCTCGAAGGTGCCAGCCGATACCCGTGATGCACCCTGTTTAATACATAAAATACGGCGTCTATTTCAAATGTGAAATATCTAATACGTTAACTCTCTCTCTCTCTCTCTCTCTCTCTCTACACATATATATATATATATATATATATATATATATATATATATATATATATATATATATAGGTAACTATACTCGTTTCGAAAAACCCTCGAATTTTTGATTTGCCAATAATCAAATCAAACCGAATTGAAAAAAAGGTTTTAAAAAAAGAAAGTGCTAGAAACATGAAAGTTTGTCTATTATTTTATGCATATTCCGATGAATATGACGGAGAAAGTATAACTTATAAGTTTTTTTTTATTCGCTTTCTGGAAAGGTTTTACAATCTACGATTTCCTAAGGTGAAGCGTGTACAGGAATTCTTTGTAATTTTCATTGTTCCGAGCGCTTTCAGCAAATTCTTTAGCCATTTTTAAATGATCTTTTACATTTTTCAATTTCCATGTTAACGATAATCTAATTTATTTGGAAATTTCGCTTATTTGTATACTATATTATGTGGAAGTAATAGCAATTACAATCTTAGTGGAGTTTACACTAAAGTTTCCAAATACAGCCAAAACAACATTTTTTTTTTATTTCATTAGGAGTGCTTCTTCAAAAAAAATTTTAGATGTTCTTAATATGTCTGTAATTTCACTCTATCGCTTTCTTTCACTCTCTCTTTCTCTCTCTCTCTCTCTCTCTCTATATATATATATATATATATATATATATAGAGAGAGAGAGAGAGAGAGAGAGAAATGGAGTGGGGAACGATTGATAAATTATCGTCTAAATTACGCAAAAATGAAAATAAAACTGGCATCTCATTTCAACAGATTTATTTACCAAGATTACACGCAAATACCCTGAAATAATAAAGAGTAAATTTATCCAATAAAATCTCCATTGGTTTCAACCATGGCCTTCAGACGACTTCAGAATCTCCTGCAGCACTTCTGGGCGGTCTCCTTGTTTAAATTGTTAAATGTTGCCATAATCCTTGCCTTCAGTTCATCTTTGGTGTTACAACGAGTTTTGTTAGTCTCTCACTCAACTGCGCCTCACACATAATAATCGGAGGGGTTGCAGTCTGCAAAGTTAAGTTGCCAGATGTAAGGGATGATGCATTCGTAGAAGTTGACAGGCTTCCCCTACATGTGTGGCATGGAGCAGAGTTCTGTTGCCTGACATAGGGTCTTCCAGCAGGCAATTTCACACTTCCTCCTAAAGGCACTTGATATAGATTGATCATTCCAAACACTTTCGTTATCACCACCATATTTATTACAACGTTTCGGACGTTGTACCCTCCGGCCTTCTTCCAGTGGTTGGAATGTCGAACTGAACCCTTTATTTCGCTCACTGGGGTAGACTATTCTATATTTAATGGATGTCAGTTATCAGTTATCTCCTGTTAACTCCCCTCTCCAATTCTCCACGGCCTTAACCGGGTATTGAACTCACACTCTTTGGGTCCTGTCAATCAAATCTAACCAAATCAGATCTAACCAAAGCCTTTATCCACTGTGCCATGTGTACGAAACGTTTTAATAAATATGGCAACAAAGATGAGGACAATAGTTCGAATAATGTAAATAATGTACATAATACATCTTCTCAGAAATATAGACAGATACTAAAGGGCCGAAACGTTGTAATAAATATGGCAACAAACTCTGATGTTAAATCCCTTTGAAAGGTCAAGGGAAACCACACTACTATTTTTCTGAAGACGACATTCAGGGGTAATTAAGAACTGAATCATGAAGGGACATTATTTTAAATAGGATTTATTTTTTTTAACATTTTTTTACAGTTGATATGAATGGATGTAACCGTAAGTTCTATGCTAATTGTTTCTTCTCTTACACTTCTTGTTTGTGGAACTCTCTTCCGTCTTCTTGATTGATCTTCAAAAATTTAAATGCAATGCCAATCGTTATCTACGGTCTTCTTAATTCTTCTCTTATTGTTCTCTCTCCTTATCGTTATTTTCCTCAAATTCTCTAACACTGCTTGCGCCTTAGTGGCTTTATTGCCTTGGGTTGAAATTATTTTTAAAAATAAATAATTTTATGGTGCTGCAAAATTCTCGCTCCTACCCTTAATTCACAATCTCTCCAAATGGCTAAAATATTAGTATTGATTTAAAAATCCTTTCTATCTGGAGAACGAGGTGTTTTCAGTGCCACCCCTTACATGGCAATTCTGTCTAGATTAACAAGAGGATAGATATTATCGTATTGTTGTATATATTTTTATTTAACGATGTATTTATACTTTTATAATAAACAGTGTCTATTTCCACAGCTGAAATAATAAATTTCAAATGAAATTTGTAGCCATTTTGTGGCCGTCATGTTGAAAAAAATCAAGGTGATAAAACGCTGGAAACAAAAGCCTAAACAAATGAATATCGACTAAAACAATACAATGAAAGGTGAAGGATGGCGTTTTAAGACGACTCAATTGTTCCAAACGAGCATATCGAAATGAAGGCACAGATGCAGAGACCGTGTCAAAATGAAAGTGAAACTAGGATAATCTTGTGTTATCTGTCATACTGGCCATGTCCGGCTCAATCTAGCATCACACGGCGCCCCATCTATCAGATTGCCATGAGCAGAACAATATCAGTGATGAGCATGAACGGTAAATCAGGAAGTGATCCACGGGACAGCAAGCGCGCTCGACCACACCCCAACGCGTTCATAAATACATCAAGTTTCCCGCCATTTACCAACCCTTGCTTTCTACCTGGTCGCTGCGCAGGAAAGACGTGATAATGTCGACTGAAGATTACAGGGAGATAAGTCAGTGAAGCGTTGACTTTGTTCTTTCTTTCTTTCTCTCTCTTACACATACTACCACTCTCCTTCTCTCTCTCTCTCTCTTGGCCTCTCTCTCTTTTTCTCCCTCTTTGCCTCACTCTTTCTGTCTCTCTCACTTTTACTCCCCTTCTCTCTCGTGACTGATTTTGAGTCATAGTTGTAAATGATTATATCTACGTCTTGTTTCCATATATTATACATATATATCAACTTGTATGTGTGTCTGTGTGTACATTTTACACACACACACACACACACACACACACACATATATATATATATATATATATATATATATATATATACAGGGTGATTGAAAAGTAACTTCCCATTTTAAAATACTTATAATTTATTTATTACCTATAATTTTTACAGGAAATGTATATGGGAGGAAAGCGTTTTTAATCATGAGGTTTTAATTTCAAATTCGATATGGACCCAGATTTCAGTACCAGATTCTCGAACTCTCCAGCAATCGCGTCAGCAACTGATTTCACTCGGAACCTTTGTGGTATGGAAGACATAACTTCCTGCATTCGCCATTCAAGTTCTTCCAAAGTCTTGGTTTAATGTTATAGACCTGCTACTTTTAACTAACTCTAAAGAAAAAAACACACACACACACACACATATATATATATATATATATATATATATATATATATATATATATATATATATATATATATATCAATTGATAATTATTAGGGATAACACCAAGGAGAACATTAATCCAAAGAGAGGTCAAGGTAAGAAACAGAACCATATATAAATAATAATAATAATAATAATAATAATAATAATTACAGATAAATTCTAAAAATCCAATATATAATTTATTTCATTTATGTATATATATATATATATATATATATATATATATATAAACTTCGGTCTGAAGAGAAGAATGTTTTGATATTCTTCTTAAGAAATGAATATATATATATATATATATATATATATATATATATATATATCTATTCTATGCCTCCACCATCCACCAAACCATTTATACTAAAAAAAATTACTACATGCATCCACAACCAAAGTAATGATGTTAGTATGGGAAATCCATTCGGTCTATGCTTTTCCAATTATTAGATGTCTCATGTAGAAAATATATTTAAACAGTTCTGTAAACCTAAAAAATATGTCTGCCAGACGATAGTTTTATTTTAGCAAATAACTCTAAAGAAATAGATACTCTCAAAACTACATTTGAAAAAAACTCTGTCCTGAAGTTTACCTATGAACTTAGACAAAAAAATAAACTCCCATTCTTAGGTGTTCTCGTAGGATATAATAAGAACACTTTTATCGCCTCATTATATTAAAAAAAAACCACTAGCAGAAACTCTCGCCACTTTCAAAGGGAATGTCCACTCAGATGCAAAATTGCAGTGATAAAGAATGCCCTAAAAAGAACACACCAGAATCCATCCTCTCGATTACTCTTCCTTAAAGAATTTAATAATGTAAAAGGGGCACTAATTAAAAATGATTTCCCTAACCACCTTATAGACCTCCAAATTAGACTATTTCTTCCCAATGTAAATAACAATGGTAGTGAACATACAGTTAAAGATTACATAACTATTTTCTACAAAAATTTGACTTAGGAAGCAGCAAAGCAAACTTACCTTTCTTTCCAGAAAGGCATACGGTTATCTTTTCTCCTTCGGGCTCTGGGTTGTGTGGCACCATTTACGAGGCAGAGAAAGGAAGAGAAAGAAAAGAAGGCAGAAAGAAAAGAAGGCAGAAAGAAAGGCGAGACGAATCGTAGGTGATAAGCATCCACACACACGGCTAAGAGACAATGAAAATATTGATAAGTAACAAATGAAAAAGGGTGTCATTACAATGACAGGGAATTTCTGAGTAAAAAAGAAAGGGAAAGAAAGAAGGAATCAGATGTGTTTTGATAACGGTTGTGTTATCTAGGTGCGTAAGCGAACGGCTGGACCACTGGCCAAGGAAAAATTCAAGTGAAAATGCTATTTCGATAAGTGACAGATATGAAAAATTAAATCCCACACAAGCAGTCTCGCTGACCGAATTCTTTTCGACGAAACAACTTTGGCCTGCGATAATAAAATTATGTTATCAGGAATATGTACCGAAGGAAAATGAATGGGGACCCAGAAGTGTTTTTCTTTCTTCCTTGGAGGCGACAGACTGACTGAAAACTTTGGGGATATTTCTTTTTTGAAGCCATGTTAAGAATACCACCCATCTTGATGAATTAGCGATAAAATACCTGACAAACACCACGTGTAAAACAAGAGTTGTCATATTGTCCGTGGCTAGAGAAAAGATAACGGCGATTTAAGCGGAAGAAAAGGGAAAGAGAAGAGATAATTTTTTTTAGTTAAGCAAGATATTTTTTTTTCCCGAAACAAAGCCGCGGATTGTTCATGCCCGACTAAGACATCATTGGTCAAGTGGTGATCACGTGACGCACGAAGGAGGAGGAAAGATACCCGACCAAGACCTCATTGGCAGAGAGTGATCACGTGACGCACGAAGAAGGCTGTCGACGCCCCATCCAGAGTATAAGTATGAGAAGCTGCAACGAAGAAGTGGGGAGGGCAGTTCACGCCCTCAGAGGTATGGTGAGAAAGTGGGGAGGAGGAAAGGTTCCAAAAATGGAAAAGAGTGGAAAATCCCTAACCAGAAATAAAAGAGGTGGATATACATTTAGAATTATCGAGAACCCCCCTACGCCAACAGAACCACCCCTGTTTTGGTCGGCGTCAATAAAAGCGAGGCCCCAACTGGCAGAAATCAGTTCGGGCTCGAGTTTCCAGAGTTGAGTTCCCAGAGTCAGTCTCAGTTGAAACCGCCTCGCAGATAGCTGACCAAGATTCACGCAAAATTCGGACTCCTCTTCAACCCAAGAACAATTATTTTGAAGAGCGACTTAGAACCAGACCACCGAAATAAGTTTTCGACTTTCGTCCAAAGACACACCGAAACACCAATTTCTTAGAGAGCAAACAACTTGAAGCGTTAAACTTGCCTGGCGGAAACGACGTGTCACAATCCACAGAACGGGTTGGGAGATAGATGCAGTCCTATGTATCGAACAACTAGACATAAAGTTTGTTACCTTTTTCTTTGATACTTTGAACTTTTTGAGTTTTCATTTTATTTTCTTTTATGCATAATTGTGTAGTATCACCCCCGTTGAACTCAATTTGCATTACGGCCCCAACCACTGTTTGATCTCGTCTGTCTAAGATCAATTCACAACGTGGGTAGGTAGACTGGAGATCAATGCAGTTACCTTGGTAACCAGGCGTTGGAAGCGAGTTGGGAACGACGAGGCTGATATCAAATCTAACCAGATTCCTACCCGAATCACCAAAAGGTTAGAACGTCACATTTGGGTGCCGCGACCGATACCAAGCTAGTTGGTCGTCACAGGACGAGACAACACGACTGACGCGACAGGCGGACGTCACGTTTGGAGCAGCGACACCCGGACGGAGCAGCGAGGAGCGAACAGCTGGCGCCGCGGCGAGGACGTCACAACTGGTGCTGTTTGGGGACGTCACAACTGGCGCCGTGGTAGATCAGGATAGAGCGTCACAGTTGGCGCTGCGACCGGGGGACGATGTCACAGTTGCATGTCTCCACTCTGACAGCAAATCTGAGAGAACCACTTATCTTTCTTTTTCCAAAAAGGCATCATCCCATTCCTTCTCCCTGGGTTGAGGCTCTTGCCTAAAGTGTCAGAAAATCTACGAGAACCATTTCCCTCTCTTTCCTGAAAGGCAGACATGCATTTCTTCTCACACCAGCCAGAAGTTGAATCTCTCGCATTAGGTGAGAGCAAATCTACGAGAATCACTTCACTGTCTTTTCAGAAAGGCATGAAACCATCTCTTTTCACCCCAGCTACGTTTTGACACTCTTGGCCTACTTGGCTGCGAATATGAAAGAACGACATAGCTATTTTTGCCAGAAAGGCATGAACCCGTCACTTCCTTTGATTCATTCCTTCCTCAAGTTAGTTTAGCTCTAAGTGAAAGCATGCGCCATTTGACAATATTTGAACACCGTGGTTTTGCTGTTTTTTCAAGACAAAATAGATTTAACATCCTGTCCTGGCCCTAACCCTTGAAAATCATATTTCCTCCTTACCTATTATCTAAATGAATATTTGCTTATTCGCAGCATAAAACATCATTATATAATTACAAATGATAACTGATTGATATGAAATATCTGAACAAATTATGTAAGATGGAATACGAGAAAAAATTATATATCTCTGAGATGAGGTATTATGATTACTTGCATTATTTACATTATTCGGATTGTTATCCTCATTTTCATTGCCATATTATCAACGTTTCAGCTGTTGTATGCTCCGGTCATCTTCAGGTGATTGGAATTTCGAACCTGACCCTTTATTTCGTTCACGGGAGTAGATTTTTCTAGTTCCACGTGCCAGGTCTCTTCCGGATGTTTCATTATCTCCCTTTACATATATCTATTTTACTATTATTTTCTTTAGGCGTTATCAAAACTAGATAAGCTATATAGAATTATGTCAAAACAAAATTGGGGATGAGACAAATTAGAAAACATTTTGAATATGTCTCTATATCTCTATTATGATTAGCTGCATTATTTATATTGTTATCTTCTTCTTCGTGGCCATATTCACAACGTTTCGACCGTTGTATGCACCGGCCTTCTTCAGGTGATTGAAATTTTGAACTGAACCCTTTATTTCGTCCACGTGCCATGCCTTCAATATCTGTCTATATCTCTGAGATGCGGCATTATGATTACGTGTATTATTCGGACTGTTATCCTCATCTTCAGGTAATTTGAATTTCAAGTCGAAACCTTTATTTCCTCCACCGGATCAGATTTTTCTAGTCCCAAGTGCCATGCCTTCAATATCTATCTGGATCTCTGGGGGTGATATATTATGATTACTTGTATTATTTACATTATTCGGACTGTTATCCTCATTTTCATTGCTATATTCACAACGTTTCGGCTGTTGTACGCCCCTGTCTTTTTCAGGTGATTGGAATTTCAAACCGATGTTCTACATTGTTCTTCTTCCACGAGCCCTGCCTCTTTCGGATGCCTTAGTTATTTTCCCTTTAACTCGACTCCAAGTTTTCGAGTAGCTGGTATTGAACTCACAACTTTTTGGGTCTAGTAACTGGATCTAACCAACCTCTTTATCCACTGGGCCAAGTTACCCTGAGGATATATGTGTATGAATTTTGTGGACTTATTGTTGTGGATTCCGGGTTGAAATCCGGTACCAATAAATAACAAATGCCAGGAATGAATGAATATATGAAAATAATGTATTAACGTAATAATACGAACTGGTAAAGCAGGTTAGTAGTTCCAGGAATACGGGTTAGTAGGAAAAAATATATACAGTCTTTGGTATTGACGTATCGCTGTATGACTTCTTACTGAGTCTACGTGCTCGCTCACTGTGACTCCTACAACGCTGTTACCTCACCCCTCACTCTTCCGGTTACCTACAACCTTTTACTCTGTCACTCTGGACTCGAGTCGACTCGACTCGACACCTCGGTCTTGCTCTCTAGGGTCTTCACGTAGCCGTAGTATATGTATATACTGGGTGAATCTATTTGTGTAAATAGGGGAGAACCCCTCAACACTTATAAACCTATAAACTTTGTGAATATAGCAATGAAAATGAGGATTACAGTCTAAATAATGTAAATAATGCAAAGCATTTTGAGCTATGCGTTTCGTTGCTTTTTGTAGGCGTCCTCAGTCTGGAATTCCAGTTATAAACATTTTTGATTAATCGAATTGAATTTTGATATGATAGCCGATTTAATAATAATTCCAGATGATTTATGTTGAATTCATTTACGGATTAGGGCTTTTTAAAATCGAAAAAGCCTTCCATTTCGTCTGTATAAATTTTGTCATATTTATGTACATACCGGTATTGGAATTATATTTTCATTTTTTTTTAACTTATTCATTTGAAATTAACTATGTTTAAATTAGAGTGGAGAAAACATTTCAAGTGCAATGTTTTGAAAAATAATAATTTTAAAACATATTTTAATTTAAGCCATGGTCAATCGAATAATCATGGGCAAAATCAAGAGTGGTTAATGACAAAAAGAAAAGGTCGTTAGCATACCCTGCACAAGTGACCTAAATAATTTACTGGAGGTTAAATGTACTTCTATGTATTTGCTGATATTCAAAAAAAAAATAAATAAACGAAATTCGGAAAAGTAAATATGTTTAAACGAGACAACTCTAAAGTGATTCACTTTACCTCGATAGTCAATGGAAGAACGAGAGAGAAACTGATTCTCAAATAATTTTAATTTTAAAAAGAATGCCACGTTTCTTTTGCATTTTTCTATTGCCATAATATGGTTTCTAACCTTTTCATTGTAAAAGAATACAAATGTATGTATGTTTGTAAAATCTTTTGTTTAAAAATATCGACCCTAGCTACAAAATGTATTTAAATTTAATAGTAACACTATTATTGTGAATAACATTGATATAAGCTAAATAATACAGAAGGATGTCTCCCTATGTTTAATACATTATTCAAAACGTGGTTGAGAAAGCATGACACAAAGAACTATTTGAACTGCGAGGGGAGCTTGATTTATTTGGGAAATATGTCACAATGACCCAGATCTTGTATCCTGCATACGAATAGAACCTGAGTTCAGTAAATACAAAAAATAGCGGGTTAACATAAGGATGTGTCTTCTCACCAGATTTATTCAGAATTTACAGCGAAGCGTTCCTGATAGAAGACCTAGCAGGATTTATTATTGATGGACACAATCTTAACAGCATAAGATGTGTAGATCATACAGTGTTCATAATAGACATAGAACCCATAAAGAATTTAGTAAAGAGAGTACTAAATATCAAAGATAAGCAAATAGAATGTATGGTTTTCAGCAAAAGAAACATCCCAAGACGCGAACTATGAATTAGAGATACTAAAACCATTGAAGTACGAAAATTCAAATTTTAACGGAGGATAAGAATTGTGACACCGAAATCCGAAGATGCATTCGAATGCCTTCCAAATGTTAAGCAAAGTATTAAGAAACGGAACACTCGTTACAAGCAAAGAAATGAATGCTGATCTCTTATGTAATACCGGATCCGCCTATATAGCAATGAACGATGTAAAATCTCCTTACAGATGAGGCAACAGAAATATGGTTCTACAGAGTAATACTAGAATGGCTACCACCTGATGCTACAGAACCCAGTTGACAATTTCTAGAATATGTGAGTAACGAGGAAGTTTTAAGGAAAACTGAAACAAAAAGAACACTTATACTGAGATTCGGAAAGAGATACGGGGTTTTGACAAAATAATTGGAACAGTTGCAAAATCCACTGCTATATTTCAAAGACCTAATATATTAAGAACTTTAACTAAAACTTCGTAATTGCAGGTTATATCCATTGTAAATACGTTTATTTATTTAATTACTGTCTTTGTCTTATTTATTTTTAGAATTTGGTAAAATTTAAGCTAAATGCTTGACTTCTCCGAGTTCGAAAATTGTTGGAGCTCGCATGGCAGGAGCCTCGATCACTAAGGTTGCTGAACTGTTTGGTTTTTCAAGAGCTACCATATCAAGAACACTGATGCAATTCGAGAAACAGGGCAAGACCTCTAGCAACCGTAGGAATTCGGGCTGAACTTGCAAACTTACTGACAGGGACTGACGTGCATTGAAACGCAATGTGGCAAAAAACAGATGCAACCAAAGTGACTACTGAGTTGAATAACTATTTGAATAGTTCAGTTTCTACTAAAAGTGTTCACCCTGAGCTCCATAAGGCTGCATATCATGGAAGAGCCGCTGTGAGGAAACCTCTTCTCTCCACTCTCAACATTCAAAAGAGGTTGAAGTGGTGCAGAGATCACAATGCCTGGTCTGCAGACTAATGGAAGCAAGTCATATTCTCAAACAAGTCCAGTTTTTCTCTTTTCCGAACTTTAGGGCTAGTTTATGTGTGGAGGCAGTCCAAAGAAGCTTACAACCATGACTGTCTTCTTCCAACAGTGAAGCATGGACGTGGATCAGTGACAGTTTGGGCCGCCATATCATGGAAATGTCTCTGCATGGTAGAATCAACAGCAAAGATTACCTGAACATTTTGGGAGATCATGTTCATCCAATGGCCCAGACTTTATTCCCTGATGGTGACTGCATCTTCCAAGACGATAATGCTCCAATACATACCACTCGAGTGGTTAAGAATTGGTATGAAGAGCATGAAAGTGATCTAGAACACATGCAGTGGCCTCCCCAATCTCCAGATATCAATATTATTGAACATTTGTGGTGCATTTTGGAGCAATAAGTTAGGAGCCACTATCCTCCACCGTCGTGTCGTAAAGAGCTGGAGAAGGTTTTAATGGAAGAATGACTGAAAACTCCGCTGGATGAAGTCAGGAAGCTGTATGATTCCATAGCTGTCTGTGAGGCTAAAGGAGGATCAATTCCATATTAAATAAATTTTCATTGAATTTAACAAATGTTGCAATTATTTTGTCCAAACCCTATTTAAAAGGACACATCATGAGAAAAGAGGGCTTGGAGAATGTGATACTCACACGATATATTGGATGCTGAAGGAGTAGAATAATTTAGCAATTAACCTATCTAACGAGACTATATAAATGGACGTCAGAAAATGGACTGGGAAGGGCGAGGAAAAGAAACATTTTACTAAAAGCTACAAAGCATAGGAAATTGTGGAGAGCTATGACTGCCGGCATTCGGAAGATATGATGCACATAGAAGAATAAGAATTTGCTATCTCTCTAGTTCTGGTCAGACTTGTGATTTCGTCCGATGGCATTACCCGTTCATAAGATTTAAAGGTGAGAATGCAAATAAGCATGTGATATTGTTTTTGTTGGAGAGATTCCTTCTACGGGTAGACAATTCTCCAATTATATTCCATTGAGATTATAATTTGTTTCACTTTGAAGATTGAGGAAATTCTCTAAAACGTCAACAATTTAAAAACCGAAATTGTTCTTTTATCATGAAATTCACAATTTTATTTTTTTATCATTTCACCAAGTAAGGCAATAAAGCCACTACGACGTAACTGGTGACTGAGTGTTAGAGAATATGAGAAAAATAAACTCTTAAGATGAGATAATAATAATAATAGAACAGGAATTATGAAGGCTCGGCCAAAAATAATCCCTCTTTGAACCCGCATAAACGGGTTCAGGGGCAGTCAACATCCCCGAATGAAACGGAAGGCAGAGAGTTCAACTGTTTAGCTGGAACAGGTCAACTGCAGACAGCCCTCTTGAGAGGCATAATCTTCCCGTATATATAGTTATAGGACGAGTCCATTTAGTCAATAAAGGTAGGTCTCATAACAATATATATATATATATATATATATATATTCGAGTTCGAATTCAGGTCGGATCCATTACATTCACTTACTTGCTAATACCATTGGGGAAGGTATGAATCCTCTTCTTCTCTCCCCAGCTATGGATAAATAGCAGGACAGACCGGATTGTATAGCCTTGATGTCAACTGGCCTAGGAGAGGGACAACTCTGAATTCAAAACCTGCTTAGAGTAGTTTGGGGACTTTGTAGCACGTTGTATGTATATTCGGCTCTTCAAAAGTGTGATTGTTTTCTGCACAAAGCCTTCACCACTATAATCAAATCATATGTGCAGGCTATCTGAATTGCTTGACCCTCATACGTCGAAAAAAACGACGAAAGAGTCTAGTATATATATATATATATATATATATATATATATATATATATATATATATATATATATATATAGGGTGAGTGGAAAGAAAAATAAAATATATTGTGATCCCTAAAAAATGGTAGAATTTAATTGCTAATTTCTGTTTTTTTTTTGTTTTTTTTCATAGTCGCAGGTGAAATCCAGAACGGCACAATGCGTAACTCTGCATCCGGTTGATACCCACAATGCCGCTCGTTCTTCAACATCCGGATTGGAGTAAAATGGGCAAAAGCAAGAATTCTAACACTGTGTTCTCTCATTATACTCTTCAAAATACAATGTGTTTTATGAAAATCCATCAATAATTAATAAAGTTATTAACAATTTTAAATATACGTTTTTCCATGCGATGAGTAAATTGTCGCCATTTTATATTTTTTTCAATTCCGCACATGTGCTTTGTTTGTTTTTGATTTTGTCGACTGCACACTATAGTAGGGTCAGTTGGGCACACCGTCACCGAGAAGAAAGGTCTGTAACGAAATTTGGAAAAGGTATTATTTACGGCTTGGCATTTGCTCCGGAAGCTCTAATACGAACATTTCAGAATGTCTGGGTGTCAATATGAGAACAGTGCAGTGGATTTGGAAAGAGCTGGATGAGTCTAATGGTGATTACGAAGGTGTTTGGAGTGATTACTAGTTATGGCGACGTTATGACTACATTCACCTTCCTACAGAGCCCAGTACTCAGTACGAGTGCCTTGAGAAGGTATTTTTGCACTGGGTCAAGAGGGCGGCTGCTGGAAGACCCTATGCCTGGCAACAGGACTCTTCACTATGCCACATAAGCAGTCATGGCTTTGAGACAATTTCTGCAATCACGTCACTCTTTGCATCTGTCCACCTAACTCCGCATACTGCAATCCCCTTGTGTGGGGCGCAGTTTACCGAGAGACCAACATCATACCTTGAAACACCAAAGATGAACTGAAGGCGAGAATTATGGCAAAATTCACCAACTTAAACAAAAAGACCGTACAGAAGTGCTGCAGGAGATTCCGAAATCGTCTTGAGGTAGTGTCTGAAGCCAATGGCAATTTTATTGAATAAATTTACTCTGCAGTATTTCACGATATTTTTGTGTAATTTTGGTAAATGTATCTGTTAAAATCTTTTCGTAACTTAGACGAAAATTTATCTATCGCACCCTGTATAAAAAGTGCATATCAAAAAGAAAGATCGAAATCTATAAACTGTCAATTACTGATACCCCTGACGAGTGGATGGAGTGATTTCTGGAGAGTCCGTCTACGAAATGCTGAAGTCGGGATACATCAATCAGCTCAATGACAAACCTTTTACTTGTATTAATTCTTTCTCTCTCTTTCTCTGTTTCCCTCTCTCTCACTCTCTCTCTATATATATATATATATATATGTGTGTGTGTGTGTGCATACATATATATATTCACATACATATATATACATGCACGCGCGCACACACAAGCACACACACACACACACATATATATATATATATATACATATATATATATGCACATTTCATTGAATACGACAGACAAGGTGCTTTTATTTAGTTTATTATACAATTTCTCAAGCGATCTAATAATTTTTTTTCTTTTACGATGATAAATTATATAAAAACTACCCGAATGTTCTTTTAATCCGAGCGCTTTCGGCTATACATTTAGCCATTTTTAAGGATTAAATATCTTAACTGTTAAACCGTTTGTTGTATGTATGTTTCATAATATGTTTTCATTTTCTTTTCTTTCTTTTTTTTCAAAACATACCTACAACAAACTATTTCTTATTTAACAGACGGGTGGAAATTCAGTACCTGATTTCCGCAGTTAGCTTCTTTCTTCTCGGCATTTTAATCTATATTGCCCAACCAATTTACTAACGATGTCTCATTAGATTGGCTGGCTAAAATTGAATAATTAAGCATCCAAATGTGTTTCAACTGAATTTGTTAACAACGTGTACCAATACAGTGGGAGTGTCACTTTTTTTTTTTTTTTGCACGTGTCAGATTATCAGTTTTAAGGAAATACACCTCCTATTTTAACCGCAACGCCTCTGATTAATAGGATGTGAGGAGCGTGAAACCATCTCTTCATTGCTGGTGTTCCCAGGTTCACTCTGACCCAGAGTGGTAGCAACTCTTAGGGTCCCAGCTCTGGACAAATTGTTAACCCACCCCACCAAAATGAGTCAAAGCACTATAAAAGTTTAAAAATAGGTATTAATACCAGCAATACATTTTTAGAAAACATTTTACCACAATAGATTTTTGAATAAAAAATTACCAGCAATACATTTTTGAATAAATAAAATTAACAGCAATAAAAATATTGCCGGCATTAAATAATCCAGTCAGGTTGATATGCGGTAAAACAAACAAAACGAATCGAAACCCCTTTTTTAAATGAATAATTATATTTTTTTTGTGTTTATTATTCGTAAAGTTTATTTTACAAATTGGTATTTGGAGGCGCATTTAATAGAGTTATTTTAAATTATTTCACAATAACAAAGACCATATCTGTGGTTGTTCACAAATTTCTGAGTGTGTGCCGACAGCTTCACACTTGATTTTATCGTCGATATGTTTTTAAAGTTTCTTTTCTCGTACTTCCCGCCCGTGGAACTCCCATTACTTGCTTCCATGATAATTACAAAATTCGAAAAATTTAAATGCAACGTCAAACACTATCTTCGCGGTTTAATAATGTCTTTAATTTAATTTAATTTTACAGAACTTCTTAGTAAACAAATAAAGTTTCTTTTTTTTTTCCTTTCTAACAGTGGAGAATAAATTCTTAGGATTTCTTACTCTTGAACATGCAGCATACAACTTACCATACATAAATATTTCTTTCTGGAGCCTAATTCCAACTTTTGAAGCGTAAAGATCGAAAAAATGAGATCTTTGCAACTGGGAAAAAATCGGGGTACAATTATAATTCTCGATAAATCTCGCGATAGTTAACGAAGCGAAGAAATGACATCATATGTTCATACACGCACCTTGATCCCTACGAAATTGTTTTGTTTTTTACGGCTTGTCCACCCCTTATGGATTGTAAAAATAATATTGTTTATGCGAGTGAATATTGCATTAACAATATTTTGAGTATAAAAATGATTTTTTATATATATATATATATATAGAAGTTCGGTTATTTAACCCTAAGCTGCTGAGAGGAGATGAAGTCAAAATGAATGCAACGAACCCGGCAGTTTCCAGTTTGCCAAGCGTTTGCGAGATCTATAAACAAATCACAAGACCAAACGCTTCAAAAAGTTGGAATTAGGCTCCAGGTAGAAATATTTACGCATGGCCAGTTTTATGTTGCATGCTGAAGAGTAAGAAATCCTAAAAATTTATTCTTCACTGTTAGAAAGGAAAAAAAACAGAAAAACAGAATCTTTGTTTATCACTCTCGAATCTCTAATTTCTTATTCTGAGCAACTATTTAATAGATGAACCGTACATCTG
>CAHIKZ030001112.1:6207500-6257500 GCA_903632075.3 Acanthosepion pharaonis
AATGGCATTAGTATGCAGAGGTTTACAGGGAGTGAAAGTGAGAGAAAAGACTGAGTATAGAGAGGATTGAGGAAAGGACATAAGATGAACGGGATTCAAGAAGATAGAAGATGGCGATTGATGCTGCATTTAAATTTTAGAAGATTGTAGTTATCAGAGAAACAAGGAAACGGAAGGGAGTTTCACAGGCGGGAAGTGCACTTTTCCACTACTCTTAACTTCTCTTCTAATGTTACTTTTTGACCCCTTCATATTTTCTTTAATTTCTGCAATTCATCTATTGCTATTACGATCCGTCCGTGAATTTCAGTATGAGATTTTCTGTCTCCTGTTACATTATCTGGGCATTGCTGTAACGAATCCTTCCATCTGTCACGTAACTTCTATTAAAGTAGATTGTTATAGCTGCCCCATTATTATTAGTAGTAGTAGTGGTAGTAGTAGTATTAATTATACTTGTTAATATCTTATTCCCGTCCTGGGTAAGATGATAAAATACATCCGCATCCCGAGTAAGACGATAAACTACATCCCCGTCCCGGGTAAGACGATAAACTACATCCGACAGACAGGCCTTTGATCAGGAGGTTTTGAGGAGCATGAAACCACCTCTTAATTGCTGCTGTTCCCAGTTCCAGGTGGTAGCACTTGTTAGGGTCCCAATTATGGGCAAATAGTTAACCCCCAAATTGGGGTCAAAACACTATGAAAGTGTAAAAATAGGTTTTAATACCAGCAATACATTTTTGAAAAAAATATTACCACCAATACATTATTGAAGAAAAGAAATATAGACAGCAATAAATTTTTGAAGAAAAAATATTATCATCAATACATTTGTAAAGAAAAAATAATACCAGCAATACATATTTGAAAAAAATGTTACCTGCAATAGAAACCTTGACGGCATTAAATAACCCATTGAAGTTGACATGCTGTAAAACAAACTAATATCTTATTTTGCCTACTATATGAATTAAGCTTTATCGTAGAAGTAACAAGAATAAGCCTATTACGTCGAGTTGTTTGAAAGTTCTCTATCAGAACCTAAATATACGCCCATTCCAAAAATAGGAGATTAGGTAATTTTTACAGCGATGTTAACACTGTACAATGTTCAAGGGCCACTCGAGGTAGATAGTTACAGAGCAAGATGTAAAATTTATGGGGATATGTTGGGAAGATAATGGTTGATCCAAGATTATAGCGATCGGGGAAACATCCTCTTAGTAGCCGTTTCCACAAATTTGGTTGAATTTTAAATTTACATTAGTATGGCCGGGAATTTCTCAACATTTTTTGTTTAATAAATTTAATCTAATAAAAGGCTCAAGAACCACTCAAGGTAGAGGGTTAATGAATAAGATATGTGATATACATATGAGTGAGAATGATGTAGATATGGATGTTAGTCAATTATTGACTCTTGACTTGAAGAGGTTAAGATTGTAATGTTCGGGGAAGCATTCACCTGGGAGTCTGTTCCACAAAGCAGTGGTTCTTAGAAAAAGCTGAGTAGAAATTCCTTTTTGCATTTGGAATATGGCAGGTGTGAGGATGATTCGACTACATGGGCGCAACATGGTGCGTCTTAGCTGTCAAGATATGAACTGATGGAACTAAAATTAGTATCCTTCTAAACATTTTCCATGGAAATAGCGATAGTGTAGCGTCAGGTTTTCTACGTTGAGCCTATGAGAAAGGACTGGAGGGTTTCCCCGGATATTACCAACAATTTGAGATATGTACTGTGCCTTGGAACATATTTCCGGGGATATGGGAGTCTGCTTTGCTTCAGATAGTCGTTGCAGTCCAACGAGGCTAGCATCCCTCTCTCACCCTTTCACTGTTAGAAATTTTAAATGTAGCCGTTTCTTCTACTCCAATAGCTTCATATCTCGCACCTCTAGCCTGTGGAACTCCTTTCTCTTTTCCTGTTTCCCTGATAGCTATAATCGCCAACTATTCAAATGTAATGTCAATCGACATCACCAGTTAGCTTGATCTATCCACTATCCTTCCCCTCATCCTTTCCTCTATCCCTCCTATCTGCTCTTGCTCCAAATCCTCTGTTACCCCTTGCGTGCTAGTGGCTTCCCACCTTGGGGTGAAATGCTTAAAAAAAATGATCTTGGAGTAAGTACTGAATTTCATGATTGAAATATGGTGGGGTCGTATATAAGTAGGCTTTTATCCTGGGACTAAGAATTATAACAGAATGGCAGCAAACCGAAACACGTTTTTTCGATGTGTTTGATTCGTTTTGCCTTGTGTCTGACTAAACTAACACAAAATATAAAGTCATTGGTTTACAGCTCTGCGCCAACTAGCATTCAGTCTAGGAGAATATATGCACATAATTACACTTATGCAATACTTTATTTATACATACGCATATTATTTCTTATGATAGTGCCTTCCTTTCGTTCATTCATTTCGTTTCTACGCATCCCTCCCCCTCTCTCTAATTTCCCTTGCTAATGGTCGGAAAGACGACTTTATTCACGGACGATAGATATTCACTATCAGTTTCGTGTGAGTGCGCATGCGCGTGACACATCATCGCTCACAGCATCTATGGCCGCCATGACGCCTAGACGTTGCTAGATCTAAAACTCCTCCTCCACTCCTTACGCCTTCCTCTGCGTGTTTCACTTGCTTTCTCTCTCTCTCTCTCTCTCTTTCTCTCTCTCTCTCTCTCTCACACACACACTCTTTTTTTTCTCTTCAGTTATCAATCTTTCTTTTACTTCCTCTTCCCTTGCTTTTTCGCTCACGATACAGCCGGAGATTTTAGGGAAGTGGGACGGAGGATGGCAAACGCTGCAGGGCGCTGTAATTGAACATGAAGCATGAGTGCGCTTTCGTCACGGATGAAGACGACGGAAAAGAGAGAAGAGCCCTTTTAACACCGGTTAATTTAGTTAGGACTTCATAGGGATTTTTTTAAAGTTCTTTGAGCTATGTTATACTTTTAACTTTTGATATGTAAGCCATCATATTTCAATATATATATATATATATATATATATATATATATATATATATATATATATATATATATATATATATATGGGGAGGGGTATAATCGCCAATTTACGACGGTGTTTCTTTCCTTCCAATTTGTCATACAACGATTCTGATCTATGCTGAATACCTCGTTGTAGTAGTAGTGTCACTTAATATTAGTATTTTAAAAAGATTGCTTTTTTTTTTTGTTTTGTTTTTTTTTTTCTTTAGGGTCGGAAGATACAGACAACAATAAATGGGCTAATAACAAAGACAGTTTTAAACATTCAGTTCATTGCAGACGTAATGAAAAAAAAAATTAAATAATATCCAGTCAAGGGGAAAACTCAAGCAAAAAATAATTTTTATACCTTTTTTTTTTTTTTTTTTTTAGCAATCATTCTTACAAATGGCTCAAGTGTTAGAAACGCTAAAATTAATATGTTACAAGTTTCTGGCGTTTTTTGCGACACATGTTGCAATATAAAAGAAAATCACGGCGGTGCCTACTGATAATTTTAATGATTTAAATGCTGCCCGACTTACAAATATAAAAGCTGCCTTCATGATTATATAAAAAGATATCAACATTAAGCAGCTGTTGCGCGAAATAAGACTAGATAAGGCCAGGAATCTCTGGCGTGCGTGAAAAGGGACCGCGCCTTCATTATCATGAGGTGTCGCCACGAATCTAACAAAACTTAGTGCACAATATACCTGATCATCTCACGACAGTCGTCAATACGGGTCCACGTAAAATGCCAGGGACTACCAATATATATATATATATATATATATATATATATATATATATATATATATAATGTGCATATAATGAATCGACATCTCAGTTGTCTTGATCTATCCACTAACCTTCTCCTCATCCTTTCCTCTATCAATCCTATCTGATCTTGCTCCAAATCTTCTGTAACCCCTTGCGTCCAAGTGGCTTCCCGCCTTGCTTGGGGTGAAACAATATATATATATATATATAATATATATATATATATATATATATATATATATATATATATATATAAAAGTGAACATTGAAGTCAACACTCAGAGGCGACAGGCTGTTTCATGCTGGACGCAATCGTCAGGCATTTATATTTACATATGCTCTATTTCTGATATGGAGCACTTCATCCCATAAATATAGCACACCTTAAAACTATATTTATTCATATATATATATATATATATATATATATATATATATATATGTGTGTGTGTGTGTGTGTGTGTGAGTGAGAGAGAGAGAGAGAGAGAGAGAGTGTGTGTGTGCGTGTGTGTATGTATGTTTGTATATATATACTCAAAGACGAGTTTGTATTCATTCCGCACTGATGCACCTGAGTGAATCCAGTTGTTCTCTCCCCCAGAAATGGTTAAAGAATACAACAGACTGGCATCTTCAGTGTTGGCTAACCACAAGGACACAGAAACGGCCGATACTAAATCAGAATCAATGGACCCCCACCCCTAAAAATACACTATGAAACAGTAAAATAAAAGTAAGGCCAGTCCTATTCTTGTGTCTTTCGAAAGGGCTATGTCCAGCAACAAACTTAAAAAGGTAATAGCTAATACATACATATATATATATAGAGAGAGAGAGAGAGACAGACAGACAGACAGACAGAGAGAGACACAGAGAGAGAGACAGAGAGAGTGAGAGAGAGCTATAATTATGGGTGTGATAAAATATATATATATATACACGCACATATACTTGCACGTACGTATAAATATATTTCTTCCTCATGTGTTATAAAAATAGATTACAAAATAGATTTTACGAATATTAATATAATATGCAGCAACTTTTTAATATTCTTAGGACCTATCAGTAATAAAATTTCTTATATATTTATACGCACATACAATCCAATTTTACCATACTCGATTAATTTATAACGTGCGTATATATAATTTCACTTTTATAAGTAAAAGGCTTCGTTCCAAACACATTAGCTACATAGAACCGATCTGTTAGTTTTATATTTGCTCACTTATATTTACAGTACTGAGTACTAGTTTATTTAATTGGTAGCTCCCTGGATATCTTGTTTATATTTAAGTGACTTTTTTATATTTTTTTTTTAATTCTTCGCCCTTTGAACTTAAAAATTTGAATTCTTCGCCCTTTGAACTTAAAAATTTTAATTATTCGCCTTTTGAACTTAAGAATTTGAATTATTAATAATTAATGATAATATTAGGCAATTAATAATTAGTCAACACTAATTAAATAAACAACTTTAGCACACAGTTTTGAATCAACAACACGAGAACGCGACCTCAATAACGCTCAGAATATGTTCTGCACATGAAGATTGCAGGGACTGCATGAAACACTGAGGTGTGCTATCGATGTTGGATATTATGTATATTCACTAATATATATATATATATATATATATATATATATATATATATAGTAAGTTGTAGAACATAAGTTTGTGTTTCATGCTTTTGTTTGATATATATATATATATATATATATATATAGTAAGTTGTAGATATGTGTTTGAGTTTCACGATTTCGAGATCAACAGATAAACTCTGATGATCGAAAACCGTGAAATCCAGGGTCACAAACTCATACCTATTATTATTATGTTAGCTCTTTCACTGATATTGAAAGTGCCGCGCACATATAATATATCTATCTATCTATATATATATATATATATATATATAGGACAGCAGATCATTATTTAAATATATATTGTTAAACATAACAGACATCGAATGTTTATTATGTTTGATCACAAGCCGTTCTAAAGGTCGTCTGTTTGTTTTATCAGCATAATAAAAAATATCCAAACGTTGGGCAATTTTTATCTTTATTATTAGCCAAAATTAAAGGAAATATACGGAGATTAGAACGGCTCATGATAAAATATAATAGACATTTATTGTCTGTTATATTTAACAATATTGGTTATGAATAATCAAGAGTGGTCTCCCCTTGTTTTGTTACTATCCTTTTTGAGCGAGGTATTTCTGTTTCCTGGAACTATAATAGGACACTATAAGCGAACCTTGTGTTCTCAGTTGAATAAAACTTTCTTAAAGCCTATACCTGCGTATATTTGTCATTACAAATATATGTTTTAAAGTTATATATATATATATATATATATATATATATATATATATATATAATTTACGGTCCGTATAGGCGAAACCTAGGTAGGTTTTCGTGGCTCTTTAGGTTCATATTTAGGTTTGGACTACTTAGTGTATTGAGCAATTTACGTAGTTACTTTTGCGTTAATCGTTTTTGGAGTTTTTTTTCTTTGGACTCTGGACGTTTGTTTTCGCCTCAATTTCAAGTTCTTAGTTTTTTCTTTTGTTTATCCCCCCTTATTTTCCCTTGGGCATTATTTTGTTCAATTACATGCCAAAATACCTAAGCATTTTCCAAACGAGCATAACTATATATATAGAGCTAAGTTCTAAGTTGAGTCTGATTTGGAATCTCTTCGAGGCCCATTTGGAACAGTTGGTATGATGTTCGCTTGACAACCTAACTGTCAGGGTTTCAATTCTCGGTAGTGGATGCGCACTGCTGATGAGTCCCAAATATAGGACGAAACGGCCGTCCAGTGCTTTCTGCATTCTGTTGAGGATTCTATCAGACTCGATGAATTAATTAATTAAATATATATATATATATATATATATGCGCGCGCGTGTGTGCAAGGCCGCGTGTGTACGTACGTGTGTGTGCAGCGAGAGTGATATTGCCCACGTTCGATTCTTACAGAATATAGGTAGATGGCCAACAACGGATTTAAAAGGTTATTATCATAAACACTTCTCTTGTATAGTCAACTCGCAACCATGAAAATAAATTAATAACATTCAACGACAAAACCTCTTGAAAATGGTTAAAGAAGTGGCCGAAAGTGCTTGGGACAACAGACCTTACACCCAATATTTACACTCTATACCCACCAAACGGAAAAATGTCAAAAAATTTAGAAAGACTAAATAAAATATTCATCCTATTTTTCTTACGTCCTGGGTAAGACGATAAAGTACATCCTACAGCAAGGATTCTGATCAGAAGATTTTGAGGAGCGTGGAACCACCTCTTAATTCCTGGTGTTCCCAGGTTCCCCGTGACCCGTGGTGGTAGCACCTGTTAGGGTCCCAGCTATGGGCAAACAGTTAACCCCGAAACTGGGATAAAAATGAGTTTTATTACCAGGAATACTTTGAAAAAAAATTATTATCAGCAATAAATTTTTGAAGAAAAAAACTATTACCAGCAATATATTTTTGAAAAAATAAATATTACCAACAATATGTTTTAGAAAAAAAATTATTAACAGCAATACATTTTTGAAGGAAAACATTATTACCAGAAATAGATTTTTGACAAAAGAAAATTTTACCAGCAATAAAAACTTTGCCGGCATTAAATAACCCAATGAGGTTGATATGCCGTAAAACACAACAAGCCAAACCAAACCAAAGTTATTTATCATTATCTGTCATATTCAACGAAACATGTTTGAAAGAAAGGTTGCTGCCCAAATATACATTACAATCCTACAGACACAGACGCACACACACGCACGCACACACACACACACACATATATATATATATATATATATATATATAAGCTTTTCACCGCAAGGACGGCAGGAGTGCCACTAGCACGCAAAGGGTTACAGAGAGTGGTTGCAAGAGTAAAGAGGCGTGATAGAAGAAAGGATGAAGTCAAGGAATAGATCAAGGCATCTGGAGATTGCATTTGAATAGTGGGAGATTATAGCTATCAGGAAGCAAGTAAGAGAAAGGGTTATATATATATATATATATATATATATATATATATATATATATATATATATATATATATATATATATATAACCTTACATATGACACGTAAGCTTTAAAAGTTGATTGTTATAATTTGTCCTTTTTTATTATATATATTTTATTACATAAAATATATTTTTATTTTATTATAAATATAAATATATATATATATATGTGTGTGTGTGTGTGTGTGTGTGAAGAGAGAGAGAGAAAGAGAAAGATAAAGAGAGAGAATGAGAGATTGTCCAAGTATGCTTCTTACAGATCATAGTTATATTAGGCCGATGAATGAAACTGGAAAAGATATATAAAACAACAACAACAATAATAATAATGACAATAATATTTATTTTATAGTATTAGGCCATTAGACAAAATATTTTATAGTATTAGGCCATTAGACAAAATATTTTATGCTATTAGGCCATTAGACAAAATATTTTATACTATTAGGCCATTAGACAAAATATTTTATATTATTAGGCTATTAGACAAAATATTTTATATTATTAGGCTATTAGACAAAATATTTTATATTATTAGGATATTAGACAAAATAAAAGCGTGATAAGAAAGATATAAAAAAAACGCAATTTTTTGTCATGTCTATGTCCACAACGTGAAAATAAAAAAGGCGAACCATTTTTTGGCGTGTGGGGTTGCGCATCTGGGGAGAAATTTATTTTTATTTATATTAAGGGCTTGTAAACATTAGTGCCTGTTTGAGTGCTTTATTTTACTGATTAAATCTACTACTTAAGGGTTGTGGTGTGGGGTCGTAGATGGCTTCTTTTTTTCTTTTTTTTTTGTAGAAACTGTATTCATTGTGCCTGCCTAAATTTCTATTTAATGCAAGGACGTGGGAATTTATTTTAAAAATGAAATCTAACTCGGATTTTTGACAATTCTGTTGGCACCTAAACGATGGTGCTAAAAAGTTTTTTTCAAAACTATAATCCGATTGGTTGAAATGTACAGGGTGTCATCAACAAATTTGACATCATTTCACAGGCCAATAATTTTGGCAATTCTTTTTGAAATAACCTCAAGTTTTCACAGAATGTATAGAAACCGATCAAGATTTTATATTTAATGTTTTATTTTTGTTCTGTTTTCAGGTTGACCAATGCCGTTCACTCCCAAAGAGAAGTCATGTTTCGTCTTGGAATGTGCTCGCACACAGTCACCCAAGACTGTGCAGAGTGCCTTCAATGCAAAATTTTATGGTGATATATCAAGGAATTGGTCTAATACCCTCCCCATCTTCCTGCTAACATTGATAAAGTAAGGCAGAGAATCACTTATGCACTGGACAATGTTACAGGCCACATGCTACAGCGTGTTTGGCAAGAGCTTAACTACCGACTTGACGTGTGTCGTGTCCGACGCGGTGCGCATATTAAACACATATAAAATCGGTTCCATAAATAAACTTAAGACGTTCAACACCTGAACTGTTGAATTTCATTGAGATAGTTTTCGACATAATTGCTTTTAAAATGATGTCAAATTGGGGGGGGGACCCTATATATCTAGAGTGAAATTGACATCTCAGATAGTTTTCTTGTCGTTATTAAACCGAAGGTAGAATTCCTTACAAGTTTCACCGATATAATTTACTGCATTTCATTAGTTGCAAAAAATTATATGTAACATATTTGAACTGGCACAAATCAAGATAGGAGGTTGGTCTATTTTATTTTTTACAAAAAGGTTCAATCGGTACTAGGCTCGAAAGCCACTCAAGGTAGAGTAACAGGTACAGTTGATGCGGTTAAGCCTAGACAGGTTACAGTCCTGGTTATGACGATACACTACATCCGACAGCAAGGCCTCTGATCGAGAGGTTTCGAGACAGGTGGAACCATTTTATAATTGATGGTGTTCCCAGGTCTACCTTGCCCCGGGGGTAGCACCTTTCAAGATCTCAGCTCTTGGCAAATAATTTTTTGTAGAAAATTATACTAGTAAACCATCCAGTAACTAGTTATCAACAGTTATGGTAAGAAATTATTTAATAACAAATATTGAACATGACTTTGCAAGTCATGTTAGGTTATATTATGGCTTAATAATTTGACATTTGTGTTCTTGTGTACTAGTGTTTATTTCAAGATTACATAAGGTCTTCAACATATATAACATCTATAATACGTTTTGTTACTCGGCATTTTTTAATCTGAAGCTTCATAAAAATTGAAATAATATACCAATTTTTCTGTGGACCATCAAAGATTTTACACGGACAGCCATTGTTCCGTGGACCAGCAATGGTTCCTGGACCACCAGTGGCCCGTGGACCACCAGTGGTTCCTGGACCACCAGTGGTCCGTGGACCAGCAATGATTCCTGGACCACCAGTTGTCCGTGGACCAGCAATGGTTCCTGGACCACCAGTGGTCCGTGGACTAGCAATGGTTCCTGGGCCACCAGTGGTCCACGGACCACTGGTCTAGATAATGTAACGAGTAACTGTAGATTCGGAGGTTGCCATCCAGCGTTATGTGTAGTTTTAGATTACTGGAAGTCGTTTTGTAAAATATGAGATGATTTGTGAATGTTTTAATTAAAATCAAAAACCATGGGAATTCTAATTTTTTTTATTTGTTTTTTCGTTTAGACGAGTATCTCTATTGTGTTCGAAAATCTTAGTCATTGATTTTTAATAGTTTTAGGGGAATAGTTTCTGTTGTGAAAATAATTTATTAGATTTCCCATGTGTTTTCATTCTCTCCTGTGGCAAAACAGATACGTTTTATGCGTAAACAATGGCGATAGACTATTGATCTATTTTTTTAGATTGGTAGGATGACAGCTGTTAAAATTTAATTAGTAATGATCATCTGTAAGTTTAGTTTGTAGTGACATGGAGGTGTGGTTGTTGCTTAGACATAACCGCAAATCCGGAAGCGGAAGTGGCCGAAAATCCGGAATTGTAAATTTGATGCTGCTGTGGAAGAGATTGTTGATGTTTGAAATCATGCAGAGTATTCTCCCCGTGGGTTCATTTAAGGAAGATCTCGTCTATGGTGATTTGCTAAGCGCAGCTTAGATGTGGCACAAAGGCGAAATTAGGGTACACCCAGTGAGGATCGAACTCAATATTAAGTCGTAATTGACCTAGTGAAGAAAACTTGCTAAACATTACGCCATGTTCAGCTCCCAGCCCAAATATCTTCTATGCATCTTTGGTAGAAGAAAAGTTCTAGGCGCTAACTACGAAAATATATATCACTCTGAAGCACCCATAAATATTTGTGCATAACTGGAGGTCATTTTTGTCCTCATCTCTTTGCTTCTGAACAGAAGAAAATGTGGCTGTTGAACTCAAAGATGTTATGGTGATTTTCTAAGCGTAGTTTAAATGTGGCAGAATGCCGAAAGTATGGGGCACCCAGTGAGTATCAAATTTACTCCTCAGTCAGTTGTTCTAGCGAGACAAGCTTGCTAAACTACATCGAGTTGGATAAAATACTTTTCTAAACATGGCTTAGATGTGGCACAAAGCCGAAAGTGTTGAGAAGCCAGTGAGTAACGAACACACTACTAAGTCATACTGGATCTAGCGAGATAAGCTTGTTAACCATTACACTACGTCGAAGTGCAAAGTCGAAGTTGTTATGGGTTAGGATGAATTTTGTAATATGGCAGATATCCTGTAAGTTCTGTAAAAATTCCCACAAACTTATATTCCCTCTTCGTGTGGCATGTTGCAGTAAACACAAATTCGAAACAATTGAACGTTTGGAACAGATAATATAAAAAAGATAGTGTATTTACTGGTTACAGAACCCGGGTTTCAACTATATATATATATCGAGATGTAACAGCAAAATTGTCCAAAACTTGCTTGAGATTTCAACCGTTGTATTTTAGAAATAATTAAAGATACCATACTGGATGTCTCTGAGGTTTGTTATAAAATTATTGGACTCTACTTTGAACAATAAGAATGTATTTAGTTTGGTTCAAATGATGATCCCTCTTCCTGTTGTTACCTCTCAAATATTAGCTCTTTTTAAATATTCACCGTTCTCGTGAATTGATTTTAAAGATGAAAGCCAGAATATGAATGTTAGCCTCATTACTGAAGGCCTAAATGATATTTTCCTTTCGCCATTGCTCAGTTGGGAAGACATAGAGAGGCTGACATAAGACAATTTTAACCTATTCTTTTTCTAGCTGAATAACTCAAAGGGTCTTTCAGTGATTCTTAAGACAAATGGTGTCAAGATGGCAAAACGAAAGTCAATTAGTAGCGCTCTACCCGTAGAGACGCAACTGTGATGTGCCCAACCCGTAGTGACACATCTGAGTTACGCTCTAGCCGTATAGACACAACTGAGTAGCGCTCTACCCATAGGGACACAACTGAGATGTTCCCTACCCGTAGGGACACAATTGAGATGTTCCTACCCGTAGGCACAATTGAGATGTCCCCTACCCGTAGAGACACAATTGATATGTGCCCTAATCGTAGAGACACAACTGAGCTGCGCTCTACCTGTAGAGACACAATTGAGGTGCACTCTACCCGTAGAGACACAACTGTGATGTGCTCTACCCGTAGAGACACAACTGAGCTGCGCTCTACCTGTAGAGACACAATTGAGGTGCGCTCTACCCGTAGAGACACAACTGTGATGTGCTCTACCCGTGGAGACACAACTGAGATGCATTCTCCCCGTAGAGACACAACTGTGATGTGCTCTACCCGTGGAGATACAACTGAGATGCACTCTACCCGTAGAGACACAATTGAGGTGCACTCTACCCGTAGAGACACAACTGTGATGTGCTCTACCCGTGGAGATACAACTGAGTTACGCTCTAGCCGTAGAAACGCAATTGAGTCGCGCTATGTGCGCAGTCAGCGACACAACATGATGCTCTCTTCCCGCACACGGAATGGCAACTAAGTCACGCTTTGTTGCTACTGTATTTTACTTCATCTGACTATTGCTTTCATTTCGCGACCTTTAAATAAACACATGGGGTTACATCACATGTTCCACTAATTATGTTCTGCTCCGGAAACTTCAAATGCAACGCTTTTCTTTCTTGATTAGTGCTTTCCACTAATTCTTCACGTGATTCGTTAATGGTCGCTATTTACTATGAGTTTGGATACATTCAACCTTCTTGATCTCCAGTGTTTATGATTTTATTTAATTTCTTAAAACAAAATACAAGGATATTAATCCAAACTAACCTAAAAAAAAAAAGTGATTAAAACACCGTACAGAATTAACTTTTTATTTAACTATTTTCTACTATCAGCCATTATTTCATTTCAGCTTTTAATAATGTATCGACTCAATCAGGATTAAGGATTCATGGTTTTTTCTTGGCTGCATATTACCTGCTATGCCAGAACTACTTATAGTTTTCAATTCAGACTTTTCTTTTTCTTAGACTGGTTGCCACCAGAGCCCGATCTACTCTACTATTTAGATGGGTGGAGAAAAATTATTTTTTATCTTTTCCAAGAGTATTTGCGTGAAAGTGAATACATCGAAATCCTGGAATTCGAAATCGGCGAGACAATTTTCTGTTCAGAACCGCTACTCATTATACCGCCAGCACATTCTTTTCAGCTTATATTGTTACGAAAAAAACTTTCGTATACTTTTTATAAAGTTTAATTAGCACGTGTATTTAAAAAATATTCTAGTGCATGCAACATAACAAAGTGATTGTTTTGTTTTCTACGGTTTATCAAAAGTCAGAAAATATTTTTAAATTATAAGATTTTTTTTTTTTAGATAATAATGATATTACTAATGCAAGCCATCTTCGCTAGCTCAGTCACGTCCAACGACGACCCCCTTACTAGAATCAAGTACGAGCCGCCGTCTGCAAACCGATAACGACCTCGCAGCAGTCCACGTAACCGCTGGAAGGACGCCCTCCATCAGATTAATCTCGTACTGGAGGATGTTCCGACGCTCTGCAAAGACCATGAGAGTTTGAAGGGACAAGGTAGCTCTCGTGGTTTCAACGCCCTCATGGCATTAGATTTAGCAAGAACAGCAACAGCAGCATATGCAAATCCTACTAATTATTTCAAAGCGGGTAGGGATATAAAGTGAATTCATATATTTCTCAAGGTTATTTACGCGTACGAATATAACAAAGACGACTGGAATTAGAACTCTGCTCTTCAATTTCCAATTCTGAGCCGTTATCGATTACACCACCTGCACATCCAAGCTTACAACACCTAGTATTCCCAAGCGGACGTCCAAGCGTAAGGCATCGTGATATAGCTGTAAGCCTGGGGACGTTGAGACATGACTTCGCAGAAAGTGATCATTATAATTTAAAAAATAAATGATAAAATTAAATTTAAAAGCACAATGGAAACACAACTTAAATCTCTAAGTTGAAAAATATATATGATGCTGTCTTTACTGGGAATCAAATGAAAGGGGATTTTCACAAACTTACAACACTTAACATTCTGAAATAAATAAATAGCATTTTATGATACAGTTTCTTGGTTGCCCCAGCAAACAATTCATGTTGACTTATTTCTCTGTGTGTTGGGGATTTTCTTTGCTGTCTCGTACACGGATTTTCATTGCTTGGTTTGCAGTGATGAGGACCGGGGTTTGTTAGCGGCCTTAGTGTGAAAATAGTTTATATTTCCTATTTTCAAGAATGGATTCTTATTGCTAAAAGATTCGGGGTAGAAGGCAGGAAAGATGTTGACTGAATCAAGATTAGGAATAAATAAAATTTAAGGAAAGCGTGGAGAGCTAAAAGAAAGGTAAAAAGCGGTAAAACATGATGGACTGCAATATATAGAAAGAAGAAGAAGAAGAAGAAGAAGAAGAAGAAGAAGAAGAAGAAGAAGTGGGAAATAATTACCCTAATGAAGAAGTAGGAAAAATAAAAAAGAGAAAGTCGTATAAGCAAAAAGAAAAGTAAAACGTGGCTAAAATATCGTGCGTCGCAATACAGGGCGTCCATAAAGTTCGTGTGCACTTTAAAGTTATAAATTTCTTAAGATGCACATGAACTTTATGGACACACTGTATATAAAAAGAAAAAAGAAAGAAGAAGAGGAAGAAGAAGAAGAAGAAGAAGAAAGATGTTAACCTAATGAAGAAGTAAGAAGAGGAAGGTGTGAAGGAAAAATAAGATGAAAAAGAGGTTAAAATGGATCACAAGATAAAGAAAAAATAAAAAGAGAGCAGAAGAAGAAGAGGGAGGAGGAGGAGAAGAAGAAGAATAAGGAGGAGGAGAAGAATGAGAAGGAAGAGAAGAGAAGAAGGAGCAGGAGGAGGAGAAGGAGGAGGTGAAGAAGAAGAAGAAGAAGAAGAAGAAGAAGAAGAAGAAGAAGAAGAAGAAGAAGAAGAAGAGGAAATAATTACGCTAATCAAGAAGTAGGAAAAATAAACAAGAGAAAGTCGTAGAGCAAAAACAAAGGTAAAATGTGGCTAAAACATGGAGGGTCGTAATATATACAAAAGAAAGAAAGAAAGAAAGAAAGAAAGAAAGAAAATAAGAAGAAGAAGAAGAAAGAAAGAAAAAGAAGAAAGATGTTAACCTAATGAAAAAGTAAGAGTTTGAGAAGAGGAAGTTGTGAAGGAAAAATAAGATGAAAAAGAAATTAAAATGGATCGCAAGATAAATAAAAGATAAAAAAAAGAGCAGAAGAAGAAGAAGAAGAAGAACAACAACAACAACAACAACAAAAACACTATATTTGAGAGGCAGTCGTTGAGTTTTGAAGATAAACTCGCTAAACATTCTATAAGAGTACATATTTAATACATTTAACTAAGTCCGGCACCCGATAACGATAATATGACATCTAGTGATGATTGCAATTATAAACAATTAGCTTTCTTACTATTTGCGCTACGGTAGGCCCTGAAAAAGAAGAGAAATGGACAGAAGGGGAGACAGACAAAGAGGAGAAATATCTCTCCTTTAAAGACTTCTTTAAAATCAAATTAAAAAAAAAATCATTTGCAATACTTTCTCATCGTATTACCGATTATATATCTCTTTGAAGACGCATTTCTATCAGATAAAACGTGTTGTGAGATTTGATATTAATGTCAGAGGAATGATAAAGGCGATCAAGGCCAGAGTTCTATTCTGAGAAAATTTTCCCAATTCACTACAGCTGTATTTATCTGCGCCTAAGTCAAAAGTGAGGTGCAGATGTTCTTACCTATCAGTTGCGATTAGATTCTTGCTTATCTATCGGTTTCATTGGATAAAACGTTTGGGTCAGGGTAAGGGAAAAGATAGAAAAACGGATCTAATATGTAGATTGATAAATAGATACGAATATCAGGTTATCAGCATATAGATAGGCATACAGAGCCTTATTCCCATAACATTTCTAATATAAATCCTCCTGTAACCTGTGGCTACCATACGAATATATATATATATATATATATATATATATATATATATATATATATATATATTCCGGAAAATCGTTGTTGAAAACACAACTATACTTAAACATGAAAACAATAAACAAAAGCTAAAAATTCTTGAAGCTATATACATAAAACAGTTGAAACCTAACCTGAATAAAATAAACTACGAAATCTCCACAAATATTCTTAAATGCCTATAATTGGTAACAGAATCCATTGGTTTATACCAACGACTTCCCATACTTAATACTTCTCGTTTTCACTCTCGGGTGGTCATGTGTGACGTCACGAGCTACGACGCGATTTTCGCTTGAGCGTCTCGTATGCACGAGTTTGTCGTTGCTTTGAAATTTTTCATGCAACAAAAACAGACTATCATTATTGTTTCGTTCGTGTATTGTTTGATATATTGAAAAGTAACAGTCATCTTTGATAACGGCTTATGTAATCCGAAAGCTTAGATTGAATTTAAACATATATCAAGATGGTGATTTCCTTTCGTCTTTCAATGATAATGTTATTAAGCTTATCAGACAATATGAAAGGAACTTACTTAAAATAAATAGACAAAACTTGTCTATATTATTTAATGAAACATATATTAAAGAAAAATTGCTGCCTAAATATAATCAAATTTATATATATATATATATATATATATATATATATATATATATATATATATATATGTAGTAAAGGTAATAAATCCGTTGGTATTTAATCGAAGTGGACCTAGTAATATAGAATATTAAAACTGCTCCACAAAAGAGTTCAATGTATTTATTACAGAGCAAAAATTAATACACAATAAATTCCAAAATCTCCTTATATGGAGAATAAGCTTATTTCCTCCGACGAAAATATAATTCGTCGGTCTTATTCAGTTCCAGTATAGAGGGAGTTCGTATAGGAAGCAGAAATTTAACTGTAAAACCTACAAGTATATATATATATATATATATATATAATGGACTCTCCCGTCGGTTTCGACGTATGAGGATCTGACAGCTTATTGATTCAGTTATGAAAGTTTATGCGATAATCTTAAGTGGCATTTAAGATCCGCTAGTGATTTACAAAGGAGGCCACATATGGAGCAAGTGTGAGGATTGTGAAATGAGATTACTGTTAGATTGGGTGACCTTTTAGACCTTGCTCTCGCTTCTTGAAGATGATTCAGACAAGCGGATTGAAAATTGCTGAGTCCACTAAAACATGTTGGTCTGCTTTGTCACCGATGGAGAACACGGAAATCACAAATATATATATATATATATATATATATATATATATATATATATATATATATATAAGGGCATAAAAGCGTTGAGTCGTGAATTTGATGACCTACTAATTGATAGTTCAATCCCTGGTGTAGGTAGTATATGGACTTAGTAGAAGTAAAGCGAACAGTAACTGACCAGCACTTAATAAAAGATCAAATCTCCCGACACATGGACAGGGGAGCGAGACTCATGTAGAGTAATTCATGGGTTAAGGCAATCGACGGCTCTACGTGGATTTCCTCTGTCATCTATAAATATTACCATGGCAACTACTCTGACAAACTGTTTCCCCCTGTCCCCCCAACTACTTAAATTTAAGCGTGCTACTAGTTTGATAACTAGCTCCAACATTTTACTGCTGAAGTAACTAAATACAACCGCCATTTCTTCTACAACAGATTCTTTCCTCGCACTTCACACCTGTGGAATTCCTGTCCATTTTCTTGCTCCCTTCTTGACTAAAATCCTTAAATCTTTTAAATGCAACGTCAATCGCCATCTTCTTGAACCCACTTTAGTTTTTTGTTGTTTCCTAAAATTTCCCTACTCTCAGTCTTCACATTCTTTTTCACTCCCTGTACCCACCCCTGCGTACTAATGGCATTACTGTATTTCTTGGGGTGAAATTCTCCTCCTAATTTTCGGAACTGCTCCTAGGGGACGCTCTCCAACACTATAAATACTCGCCGATATCTTTTCTCACTCTCTTCTTACTTTTCCGCTTATAATACTACATGTAAATCCCTCGCGGAAGATTGCGTTTTTCCTTTTTGGGGAAACGCAATAAACAATACATACACACATGTGTACGTACGCACATTCACTAACGTCACATACTTTGGACCAAAAAATTTTCATATTCATTTGTTTTATACACATTATTGTCTTTGACACTTATAACCCTTTTGCTGTTAATACATTATAATTTGTTTGTACATATATATCGGTTTTTGTTTCTTTACATGTCTTTAGGTGGACTCATATTCTGATTCTGCCATGTTTGTTGTGGGTATTTCAGGAGACACAAGTATTTATCTCTCAACCCGTACACCAGCCCGCAACAAGATGATTTAAAAAAAAATAGATGAGGGTATTTTTCTCCGAATGTAAATAATGGTAAAACCACGTCCCAGAAATTCAACGAGAAAATTCAGACAAAAATGCACTGAAAGATATTTGAGTCCTTAACCATTAACATACGACCGAGCCATTTCAGTTGCTTCCATGACCTTTTAGTCAATTAATAATAAAACAAGGACGAATGTGTAAACATTGAAAAACAAATAAATAAATAATAATATAAATCAAAATAAAATCTGTGTTGATTTTATTTTCCGAAAACTGCAAACGAATGTGTTTATCAATTCTCATGTCTAATATATTATAGTAGAAGTGTATCTCTCGTTTAGGATTGGATTTCCGCTTCGTTCTAAATATTCATTCTCTCTCACTCCAAGTAGCCCCTAGCGTTTTAGTGGCATTATCACCTTAGTTGGGGTGAATTGATAAAAAAATAGAACTTAATGTTGCTTGCTGCTTTTTAATATTGAATATATAATATTTTTAATATTGAATATATAATATTTTTAATATTGAATATATAATATTTTAATATTGAATATATAATATTTTTTAATATTGAATATATAATATTTTTAATATTGAATATATAATATTTTTAATATTGAATATATAATATTTTAATATTGAATATATAATATTTTTAATATTGAATATATAATATTTTAATATTGAATATATAATATTTTAATATTGAATATATAATATTTTTAATATTGAATATATAATATTTTTTAATATTGAATATATAATATTTTTAATATTGAATATATAATATTTTTAATATTGAATATATAATATTTTTTAATATTGAATATATAATATTTTTAATATTGAAATATATATTTTTTTATTGAATATATAATATATTTTTAATATTGAATATATAAATTTTAATATTGAATATATAATATTTTTAATATTGAATATATAATATTTTTAATATTGAATATATAATATTTTTAATATTGAAATATATAATATTTTAATATTGAATATATAATATTTTTAATATTGAATATATAATATTTTTAATATTGAATATATAATTTTTTTAATATATGAATATATAATATCGAATATTAATTTTAATATTGAATATATAATATTTTTAATATTGAATATATAATATTTTTTAATATATATAATATTTTAATATTGAATATATAATATTTTTAATATTGAATATATAATATTTTAATATTGAATATATAATATTTTTAATATTGAATATATAATATTTTTTTAATATGAATATGAAATATAATATTTTTAATACTGAATATATAATATTTTAATATTGAATATATATAATATTTTAATTTAATATATAAATTTTTAATATTGAATATATAATATTTTTAATATTGAATATATAACATTTTAATATTAATTTATATAATTGAATATATAATATTTTAATTTAATATATAAATATATTAATATTTTAATGAATTATATATAATATTTTAATATTGAATATATAATATTTTTGAATATATAATATTTTTAATATTGAATATATAATATTTTTAATATTGAATATATAATATTTTTTAATATTGAATATATAATATTTTTAATATTGAATATATATATATATTTTAATATTGAATATATAATATTTTTAATATTGAATATATAATATTTTTAATATTGAATATATAATATTTTTTAATATTGAATATATAATATTTTTAATATTGAATATATAATATTTTTAATATTGAATATATAATATTTAATATTTTGAATATATAATATTTTTTAATATTGAATATATAATATTTTTAATATTGAATATATAATATTTTAATATTGAATATATAATATTTTTTAATATTGAATATATAATATTTTAATATTGAATATATAATATTTTAATATTGAATATACAATATTTTTAATATTGAATATATAATATTTTAATATTGAATATATAATATTTTTTTTAATTTTTAATATATAATATTTTTTAATATTGAATATATAATATTTTTAATATTGAATATATAATAATTTTTTAATACTGAAATATAATATTTTAATATTGAAATATATATAATTTTTAATATTGAATTATAATATTTTAATATTGAATATATAATATTTTTTAATATTGAATATATAATATTTTTAATATTGAATATATAATATTTTTAATATTGAATATATAATATTTTTAATATTGAATATATAATATTTTTAATATTGAATATATAATATTTTTAATATTGAATATATAATATTTTAATATTGAATATATAATATTTTTAATATTGAACATTTTAATATTGAATATATAATATCTTTAATATTGAATGAATATATACATTTTAATATTGAATATATAATATTTTTAATATTGAATATATAAATTTTAATATTGAATATATAATATTTTTAATATGAATAATAATCTTTTAATATTGAATATATAATATTTTAATATTGAATTGAATATAATATTTTAATATTGAATATGAATAATAATATTTTTTAATATTGAATATATAATATTTTAATATTGAATATATAATATGAATTTAATTTTTATATTGAATATATAATATTTTAATATTGAATATATAATATTTTTAATATTGAATATATAATATTTTTAATATTGAATAATATTTTTAAATTGAATATTATTTAATATCTTTAATATATTTTAATGAATATATAATATTTAATATTTGAATATATAATAATATTTTAATATTGAATATATAATATTTTAATATTGAATATATAATATTTTAATATCTTTTTAATATTGAATATATAATATTTTTAATATTGAATATATAATATTTTAATATTGAATATATAATATTTTTAATATTGAATATATAATATTTTAATATTGAATATATAATTTTTAATTTGAATTTTAATATTGAATATATAATATTTTTAATATTGAATATATAATATTTTTAATATTGAAATATTAATATTTTAAATATCTTTTGAATTGAATATAAATATTTTAATATTGAATATATAATATTTAATATTTTATAATATTTTAATATTGAATTTAACATTTAATACTGAAACATATTTTAATATTTTTAATATTGAATATATAATATTTTTAATATTGAATATATAATATTTTTAATATTGAATATATAATATTTTAATATTGAAATATAATAATATTTTTAATATTGAATATATAATTTTTAATATTGAATATATAATATTTTAATATTGAATATATTTTTAATATTTTAATATTGAATATATAATATTTTTAAATACTGAATATATAATATTTTTAATATTGAATATATAAATATATATTGAATATATAATATTTTTAATATTGAATATATAATATTTTTTAATATTGAATATATAATATTTTTAATATTGAATATATAATATTTTTTAATATTGAATATATAATATTTTTTAATATTGAATATATAATATTTTAATATTGAATATATAATATTTTAATATTGAATATATAATATTTTTAATATTGAATATTGAATAATATTTTTTAATATTGAATATATAATATTTTTAATATTGAATATATAATATTTTAATATTGAATATAATATTTTAATATTGAATATATAATATCTTTGAATATATATATATTTTTTAATATTGAATATATAATATTTTTTAACATTGAATATATAATATTTTTAATATTGAATATATAATCTCCTAAAGGATATGGCAAGCATTATTTTTACATTATTATTACATTATTACATTATTATTACATTATTTTTTACATAAGGTTTAGATTATCTAGGTGATGAATTATTTCTAAGAATTAGATTAGACGTTTTCAATATTTTGTCAAGAATTGCGTTTCCTTTGCAAGATTATATTTCCAACACTACTAATCAACAAAAAGTAAATAAACGCCTTCGGTCACGCAACCACAACACTATCTCGTAGCCTGAATTGTCATTTGTTAAAATTTAGTGCAATTTGCACACATTTAGATCAACATATGAGAAATAACTAAAATAATATTATGACAGATACATTTTATGAGATAACAACAAAATATTACATATACAAATACACACACACACACACATATATATATATATATATATATATATATATATATATATATATATATATATGTATATATTCCAATCCAACACACGTCACGTCGGCGAAACGCGTCGTTTAAAAGCCTTTCTACGTTGTCTCAATATATCCACTATTATATATTCTAGAAACACGCATACATATTTTTTCAACACCCTACTATATCTATCTATCTATATATCTATCTATCTATATATATAAATATATATATACATAGATAGATAGATAGATAGGTGTGTGTGTGTGTGAATACATATATGTATATAGTTGGGTGATACAAACTGATCATATATATTAGATAATTAGATTAAATCGAAGGAAATGAATTTATAAATATGAAGCTATAAATATATATATATATATATATATATAGATAGATAGATAGATAGATAGATAGATAGATTATTCTGAGATTATTCTGATATATATATTTATATATATATAAATATTTATATATATATGAAATATTTATATCAATATATATTATATATATATTATATATATATATATATTATATATGATATATATATATATATATATATATATATATATATATATATATATATATATATATATATATTAATCTGAGGCGAAGTTATTTCATATAAGTCAAAGTCATTATATATTTATTATATTTATTTATATTAGGATAAGGTATACTAATTTTTTTTTCTCCTTTATGTTTTTCAATGTTAAATATTCTCGATATGAGTCAAACTTTTTTTTGTGTTAATAATCCGATATATATATATATATATATATATATATATATATATATATATATTATATATAAATTTAATATATACATATATAAAAAATTAAAATTAGTTTAATGTAAAGTTAATATATACCACTTTTGCACAATTTTATTAAGTTTTATTTTTTTATTTCCAGTGCTATCAGTCAATTGTAATTCAAAAGCCTATGGAAAATTATAATACTCGGATATTATTATCAGTACAAGTACCAGTAGTAGTAATTTATCCCTCGCAATAAAGGTAGCATCTTGTTTGGCCAAAATTCTGTCCTTTGGCGGTGTGACTGGAGTAACTTCTCATGTATATGAAGGCTGTGCGCTTGACAAACTAGATTTCACGGGGAATAACACTGGATAGAATAAAATCAATATGTGCCCCTAGAAAGTTCAGTTGTTGCTTTCTGATTCTAAATATAAGTCTCTATTATCTTGTTTTCCTAACAAGTTTTATTTACTCACATTTGCAGTCAATGGGATCCTCATCATTTTCTGTATAACCACATCTCTATTGCGTCAAGGCTCTTCCTCATTTGTGATGACCCTCGTCTCTTGCGGTATTGACGACCTCGTTGGTTACTGTCAGAAGTTTTTTCAAGCAATTTATGAATCAGTTCACAAACAAATAGCTGTAGAGATGCACTTCCGTAAATCCTGTGTCCTTTTCTAGCCACCAATATAGCTCTTGTATCCACTGAAGTAGGACCGGTTTGGTTTGAACTGGACTTTAGTAATCACAGGTGGAGCTCACCTATTGGTGAATCATTATTCATGGGAGAAAGCCATGATGAAAAGCATTAAAATAATTTTGCCACCAGAAACTTTGGCTGGTTTCCTTTATCTCGTTTTACGGCATATCAACACCTCAATGGGCTATCTAATGCCGACCAGATTTTTATAAGTTCGTATGAATAATATATTCATTAATTTCTTCTTCATTTTCAAAATATATTGCTGTTACTTTTACTATAAAAATCTATTTTTATACTTTCATGGTGTTTTGACCCCAGTTTTGGAGTTAGCTATTTGCCAACATGTGCTACCACGCCAGGTCAGGCTGGAATTAGGAACAGCAGCAATTAAGAGGTGGTTCCACACTCCGCAAAACCTACCGATCAGAGGCCTTGCTGCCGGATGTAGTTTATCGTCAGTACGAAGAAACTTTGGCAAAGATATGCAATTATTCACGCACTTGAGTTGTCATAAAAGACAGTAAATCTTAAGATTTCGAAATGTGGGGCTAATCTTGTTATAAAAATCATCAGGTTAAAACAAATAGGTAAATTAAATAATACTTGCTCTTATTCGAACCTTCGCTCGGAAAGTAAACGGATTAGTGACATACCAACACGCCAATGCAACGATAGTAAACTATACGGGTAAATTTGTCATCGGAATATTTTCTTTTTTAAATATCGTAATTTTTACTATCTCGAGTTTTCAGGTAATATTGACGCGTTAAACTCATTTAAAGCAATGTAAAGTAAATTTAATTTACTTTTAAATCTATTTGATTTTAAGAAGACAAAACATTCATAGTAATGAATTTATTTTGTCAGATAATCATCTAATCTAAATTAAAATAAGAATGAAACATTTTCAAAACTTAAAAAAGAAAAAAATTGAATGTCTTTTACATTTTTCCAAATCAACATTTTCCGTTTTAAGAAAAATCATCTTGGAGGAAATTAAATATATGTCACGATCATCATCATCATCATCATCATCATCATCATCATCAATCCAATGATTAGGTGTGGTCGTAGGGTCACTGTGCAGCTGCTACGCAGTTGGAGGCACCCTGCATTAATGGTTGACGACTAGAATAGAAAATCGGAAATCTGAACTTGAATTCTAGTCGAGTTCATTAAATTCATTACGTGCACACACCTTTGGGAATGGTATGAATTCATCTCTTCACCCCCCAGCTATGGGTAAAACAGGTGGACAGACTTGGACGTATAACCTTTAGTGACAACCAGTCTAGGAGAATGAAACCCTGAATTTAAATCGATTCGCACTTTTGCTATGAATTTGCACGTCCAAATGAATACAACCTCTGCTACGCTTGGTCAGCTTTCGTTCAGATTCGTTTGCAGCGGGTTCATTTGGTGGGGCCGGCTCAACCCGAGCGGGGTTGAATGTTGCAACAGATACAGGTACAGATACAGCACATCTATGCACTTGGCTAGTTCACGCCACCGACCTGGGTTGAAAGACAGAGAGGTATTCAGAAATTCGTATCGGGCCTTTATTGACATTATCTCTCTCCAGGTAAGACTACACCCGATGTCCTCCAGCTTTAAGGCTCGACTTCGTCACGGGATCGTGGGCAATGCCCTCGAGGTGGAGATCCTCCGACATGGATATTGACAGTCTAGAAAGCCCTCCGTCCGCCGATGCTGTTTCATTAACGCAGAAACGCTGTTCAAGCTATAGCTGTGTGGAGATGGGTTCATACCTTTCGCAAGGTTATTCGTGCGTAAGTGAAATGCAAAGAACAGCAATTCGATTTTACTTCTGTAATTTCTCATTCCAAGTGCAAACTTCCACAGATATTTTTAAACTTTAACTTCAGGAATTTTCATTAATTCTTTTATATCTTGTCTGTTTAATTCTTATTTTTTTATGCAATTGCAACAGTAGTTTTTGCGCTGATTACAGCTGTTACACAATTTCAGCAAAGCATGAGTTAGTGTATCGCTAGATACATAATCTGGAGCCTAGTTACAATCTGGCCGTTGTACCTACAAGGTTTATCCACATTTCTTCGTGTTTTTATCCTGCTGGGTGTCTAGCCACACTTTCCTTACCAAAATAGATAGGGAGAATTGAAAGCCTTACCAGGATTCATCATCGGTGGCCACAGTCTTAACAACATAAGATACGCAGATGACACAGTACTGATAGCAGACACGGAAAAGATATTACAAAATATCCTACAGAAGGTAGCGAAGGAGAGCAAGAAGAAGGGACTAAGCATAAAATACAGGAAAAAAGGATTCATGGTCATCAGTAAAAAGATGGGCCCGAAATGCGATTTACAGGTCGGGACCACTAGAATCAAGCAGGTGCGGAAGTTTAAATATCTGGGAAGTGTTTTGACAGAGGGCGGTAAATGCGACGCTGAAATACGAAGACGTATTAGGATGACCAAAGACGCATTCCAAAAGCGAGGCTGAGTATTGCGAAACAGGAGGATTTCTTTAGTCACAAAGAAAAGAGCACTGAGCTGCTACGTGACATCTATCCTTTACGGCGGCAAATGTTAAACAGTCTCCTCCAAGATGAAGAAGAGACTCGAGGTAACAGAGCTCTGGTTCTTAGAAGGACGCTAAGTATATCATGGACCGAGCGGGTAAGCAGCGATGAGGTTTTGGAGAGAATGCAAACAAAAATAAGGAGGAAGCTTATACGTAACATCAGAAAGAGGGAGCTTAAATTTCTGGGACGCGTAATGAGAAAAGAAGGTTTCGAGAATCTGATACTCACGAGTAGAATAGAGAGAAAGCGAGACAAGAGAAAGCAACGCATGACATCCCTAGCGGGATTAAACAAGTGGATGACCGAACGTGGTCTGGGGGAATTAGCAAAAGGTCAAAACTTATTGAGAGCTACAAGGGATAGGGGGAAGTGGAGAGCCATGATCGCCTACGTCCTGAAGGGTCACGACAAATAAAAGAAGATAATATACCCCGACTTCTAACGAGTAACTAAAAAATTGAGCACTGTCAGTATAAGTCGTTGTAACTCGTATAAACGTCGACTGTGGTTCGCAAAAAAGCTCCACGCTTCCTTAAAAAATAATAGCACGTGTACAATTCTCCAGATAGCATAATGAAAAAACTTGGAAACTTGATACCAAGCCTTCTCCTGTTACTGCTGCTTGTGTATTTAGGAAGAGAATCGTTTGCACAAAGGGTCCCTAAACTGTTTTCTTAACCCTCAAATATTACAACATATCAACCGCGCGAAAGTTTTACCAAGACGGTTGACGATGATCCATATGATGTGAATTCATATACAGGGTGCGATGGATAAATTGTCGTCTAAATTATGAAAAAAAAAAAAAAAAAAATTAACCGACATCTCATTTTAAAAGATATATTTACCAAAATTACGCCAAAATATCTTGATACACTAAAGAAAAAAATTTATTCAATAAAATCTCCATTAGCGTCAACCACGGCCTCCAGACGACCTCGGAATCTCCTGCAACTCATCTGGACGGTCTCCTTGTTCTAGTTGATAAATGCTACCATAATCCTTGCCTTCAGTTCAGTGTTACAAGCAGTTTTGTTGGTCTCTCCCTCAACTGCGCCCCACACATAATAATCAAGGGGTTTGCAGTGTGAGGAATTAAGTGGCCAGATGTAAGGGCTGATGTGGTCACAGAAATTGTCTAACAATAATGACTACGTTCTCCTGCTTGTACGGCATGGTGCAGAATCCTGTCTCCAGAGATAGGGACTTCAGTATCTACCCTCTTGACCCAGAGCAGCACCATCTCCTCAAGGCCCTTGATGTATGCCCACGTTGAGTTTGAGATCCTCACCAAAAAATTCGGGAGTTCTTTTCTTGTCAGAAGGATCAGAGTGAGCTTTCCGAGCTTCCGTAAATTCGTAATCACCATTAGATTCATCCGACTCTTCCCGCATTCTCTGCACTGTTCTCAGATTGACAACCAGACACTTTTAAATGTTTGCATTGTAGTACAGCGTCACGTTTACAAATTTCTGGCGGAGTGAATTGGGTCATGGTGCTTTTTTTCTAACAGAGGTGCCCAACTGACCCTACTTTACTATACTGTCGATAAAATCAAAAAGAAACAACGCGCATGCGCGAAATCAAAGAAATAAAATGATGACAATTTAATCACCGCTCCCTGTAATTCCCAAAGACAACCGTAATCATATGCAACCTCGATAGAAATTCGAACCCGTTTTGGTTTTTTTTTCCTGAAGAGAGGTGGCACTATGTTAAAAATGTCTTTGGTAAAGGCACAAAACCTTTTCCCATCGGCTGTAGATTAAATTACAGATCAGACTAAGCTCTCATGTCTTGGAATGGAAACCAATCTATTAAAAGAACAATTCTTATTACATTCTGATGTCATAGGTTCGCAAGTAGGCATCTATGCGAACGACACTACTATTTACTCCTGCCGCAAAAACAAATCTAATGTCGCTGACAAAACTAACCTGGTCGTTTGCCTCGAAAAGGACCTCCAATCGGCTATGGACTGGGGCAGGAATTGGCTGGTTAACTTTAATGTCTTAAAAACAAAACTGCTCTCTATTACTCACCCCAGAGAACCATCCCTGCCCCCTATTAGAATGTCTGACGCTCAATTCCGTGAGAGCACCTCTTTGCGACTGCTCGATCTCACATTGACTGCTGACCTCAGATGCAACAAATACATTGAGTCAATAGCTTCGTCCACCGCAAGGAAAGTTGGCTCCCTGTGCTGCGCCCGGAAATTTTTCTCCCCGGAATCGATCCTTCAAATTTACAAATCAACCATTCGCCCTTGCATGGAGTATTGCTGCCATATATGGTCTGGTGCCCCTTCTGTTTGTCTTGGGGTCCTTGATAAAATTCAGAGACGGATAAGCAATGTAATTGGCCCTGATCTGGCATCTCGTCTGCAGTCGCTCTCTCACAGACGTGCTGTCGCCTCTCTCTGTCGTTTTTACAAATACTTTCATGGTTATTGCTCCGTTGAGCTGCTTTCGCTGGTTCCCAGACTTCATGAATTTAAGCGTTCTACTAGGCTGGCATCTCGCTCTCACCTTTTCACTGTCAAAACTGTTAAATGTAGCCGGCTCTTTTACTCCAAAAGCATCATCTCTCGCACTTCTCGCCTGTGGAATTACTTCCCCTTTTCCTGTTTCCCTGATAGCTATAATCTCCAACTATTCAAATGTAATGTCAATCGACGTCTTCAAATGCCTTGATCTATCCCCTATCCTTCTCTTCATCCTATCTCTTCTCTTTGCTCTCGCTCCAACTCTCTGTAACCCTTGCGTGCTAGTGGCTTCCCGCCTTGCTTGGGGTGAAACGCTTTAAAAACTTTTTTTTTAAAATAAGGCAGACTGTGATCTTTATCCTTGGTGGGACAACCATTCTAAGTAGAGAACTACTGTGAATTCAGAACCAATCAGAAGAAAACTAAGCTTCGTCTGCTGCTACGAGTCCATGTGTTTTCCCGATGACCAGAGGGTTTACGAGAATTGTAAATATTATAAATACATTTTTGAAATTAACAAATCGGAAATCTGAGTTCGAATTCCAGTCGTGTTCATTACATTAACTTACGTGCTAATACACTTGGGAAAGGTATGAATCCAATTCTTCTCCCCAGTTATGGGTAAAATAACTAAACAGACAGACGAACATATAGGCTTTGGTGGAAACAAGTCTAGGAGAATGAAACTTTGAATTGAAATCGATTTGCATTCTTACTATGAATCTGCACAGCCGAATAAATACATCCGCTGCGACTCCTGGAAAGTGTTCGTTCGTTTGACGGCCCCAGCACAACCGACTGCGTGAATGCCATAACAAGTACAGGTACTGATACAGCATTTCTGAGCACCTGGCCAGTTCACTCCACATACCTGAGTTGAAAAACTTAGGGATATTCAACAAGTCGTACTGTGGCTTGGGCATATAGACTTAATGGGCCTTACCGCTCTCCAGGCCAGTTCACACCAGATCATAATCATTATCATCATTAATTCAAGGATTAGGTGAGGTCGTAGGGTCACTGCGCTACTGCTCCCAGCTATGGGTAAAACAGCTGGACAGACTTAGACGTATAACCTTTAGTGGCAACCAGTCTAGGAGAATGAAACTTAAATCGCTTTAAATCGCTTTGCACTTTTGCTATGAATTTTCACATACAAATGAATAGAAAACGCTGCTACGCTTGGTCAGCTTTCGTTCAGATTTGTTTTAGGCGTTCAACCGAGCGAGTGAATGTTGCAACACGTACAGATACTGCGTATCTGAGCACCTGGCCAGTTCACACCACCGACCTAGGTTGAAAGACGGAGAAATTCAGTCATATGTATCGTACCATTATTGATATTATTCCACTCCAGGTCACACCACACCCGATGTCCTTCAGCTTTAAGGTCACGGGGTCGTGAACGCTGATGGTATCGAGTAGTGGAGCAACCATTGTAAGTGGAGAACTACCGTGAATTCATAACCAGCCTGAAGAGAACTAAACTTCGTCGGGGACACACCCTACTGCTACGAGAGCTGTGCACATGTTGGCTCGATGGCCAGAGTGTTTACGAGACTCGTGAACCTTGTAGAAAAGACGGGACTAATACAAGTATTCACCGGTAAAAAAAAAAACCGGTGAAGGAAAAACTATATAAGTACTGGCCAAGCGGCACATATGAACATTTAATTTGGACCAGGAAGGGAGTCTCTCTTCCTGGACCTTTCCTCTGGACGGATGGGCCGGTCAAGATTCTCGGCGTCTGGTTCGGTCCTGATCTCCAGTTGGAAATGAATTGGTTGGAGGTGCAAGAGAAGGCAGAGATCGCAATTAATTTGTGGTCTCGGAAGAAAACTTTCCTTAAAGGGTAGAGCGGAAGTATGTGTTTCCCACATCTACCCGATTCTCCTTTACCGACTCTCTGTGCTTCCACTTCTGTATGACACTTTACTGGCGTTAGTGAAGCTCTTGTTCTCCTTCTTGTGGGGAGGCAAGGTTGCCAGAGTCACTCGGAAGATCTGTTGCCTTCATCCATCTGAAGGCGGTCTGGGCGTGCCAAGCATTGAGATTCGTCAATATATGCTTCGCATCGGCTTTCTAGATCGAATGTTTCGCGAACAGAATGAGGAGGAAAGAAGAACTTCCCATCCTTGAGAAGTGTGCACTCGTGCGAGGAGGAGGCCCACCGTTTACACTGTGCCGAATGCTTCCTCTATCGTGAATGTCGAATTGCTCTGAAGCGCCTCTTACGGGCGTCGGATGGTCTCTCCAACGTCCAGGCGTTTTCTCGTAGGGCATTATATCAAGTGTTAGTAAGGGGCGGGGGGGTGCGTGATGAGCTGCTAGAACTCGGTCTTACGAAGCAGGAGGTTCGCTCAATATGGCCTTGGGCGACCGGGTTGAAATGCCTCAATAACGACGGGGCATCACTCACCTGGCTGGTGATTAGGGGGGCCCTCTGGGTCGCCAAAAGACTTTGCTCAGCTGGCTTGGAGAAATCTTCAAACTGCCGACGCTGTGGTGGGGAGGTCGAGACCTTGGGTCACACCTTCTTTCATTGCAGGCTGGTAGTGCCGTTGTGCAAGTTTGTTGAAGGCCACATGGTCCGCATGCTGCAGGGAAAGTTCTTTGTCCTTGAGGCCGCTTCCGTTTGTAGCAATATGGCACCGCCGCTGACGAAAGCTGAACAATATGTGTTCCACTGCTTGCTGGGCGTTATGAGAGTCGTGATTTGGACAACACGTCAGAAGGGATTCTATGGAGGCGAGAAGTTCACCTCTTCCAAACTGATCTTGTACTTTAAGCATTAGCTTAAAGTCAAGATTAGGACGGAAAGGCGGCGACTCACTTCATCAGAATCAGCAAAAGGTGGGTGAATCTTGCGCGTTTGTGTCGTGTGAAAGGGGCTGACCTTGAGTGACACATTGATGCTGGTTAGGCACCAGGATATTGCTCTTCCTGGGTTGAACGTGTGCAACCCATCCCGAAACTAGGGTAGGTTAGGTTTAATTTGATTCTTTAGTATTCTTTTTCAGTTAACTTAGCTAGGGTATGTATGCTCATTGGCCCCCTTTTATTTCTCTCCCTATTTTTCTTTGTTCAATTCCCCATCCCCTCCCTCGTTAGGTGGTCAGTGATGTCAATTTGCTGGAGGATGCGGGGCGCCTTTCGTTTCGCGTGAATGTTTTCGTATTTGTTGTTGTGTCTGTATGAGTGCATGTCAGTGTGAGTCTTTGGGATGAATGAATGTCTTATACTATTATAGTCCCGCATTGATTTCGGCCAGTGAACTGATGTTTCTGCCATATTTAGTCATTGTGTGTGTGTGTGGGGGGGGTTATTACTAATAGTATTTTCTTTAGTTTCTTGTAATTAGTTTTTCTATTCATATATGTAAATACACATTGGGATAGTTTTTTGAATTTTTGTTTTATTCCCCTCCCCCACAGACAATGAATTGTAACTATGGGGTCTAGTTAGTATTTTCATAGAGACAATGAGGTATTATGGTAGATGTAGTAAGAAAGGTACGTATGAACGTGTTGTTTTGGTGTAAGGAATATTGTTCGTGCGATTGGGTCAGCGTTTGTGTCTAGTTAAGTTATATTTAAGACAAAAGAAGACCGCCCTTTCCCCCATCCCCCCTTCGGCCATGTGCCACATTTCTGTATCAAACAGAATAAATATCACACTTAATTTGGACCAGCGATTCACTGTGGTCTTCCACAGAGTGCTTGTCAAAATCTCGGCCCCCGGGCAGATAGCAACCCAGATGAGGCTATGCCGAAGTGCAGAGTCTGGGGTGGTAGACAGCTACCCGACACCGTTTTTATGGGGGTAATAGGGAATTTTTTGCCGAGCCTACGGGCTCGGATACCCCACAATAAATTCGGTCTTGTGCCACATCCGACCGCGTGGGGCGGTTAGTGAATATCTTCATTTTGAACTACAATCAAGAAGAAAACGCTTAACTTACAAGCCTTATATAATATTATAAACGCATTTTGGAAATTAACAAAGTAATGTTTCAATGTAATTTACTAATTAAGAAAAAAGTTCTTTGTTCCATTCTTCTGACCACCTTTTCACAGCGTATAATTTGCTTGCACTTTTGGGTCATCCTTGTGAAGAGAGGAACGGTGGTCAGTGATTGAAAGTTAAAGGCGATGGTATAAGACTTCAAAATGGTGAATCTTCATCGTCCAAAACTAAAAATCACGCGAAGTTTCTTTCACCTTTTCCGCAGATAGTAATCTCAGCACTAAAATGACTGGCAGATAAGCTGAGAGAGGAGAACTTTGAAGAACGGCACGGAGAGTGGATTTATTTCATTTTCCAATTTTGCCCTGACTAATCGATTGTCTCCGGCAGGATTACCGCTCGACAGGGCTGTCCCATCGAAAAGATGGCGGAAAGAAAAACGAAGAACACTTAGAGTATAAGAGATGGTAGGGAGACTGATGGAAGTGGAGAAACCAGGCAAGATAAGCCGAGTAATCTGGCCCAGATCGCTTAGTCGCGTCTGGCGACCTGCTGGTAAATTACAACACAACAAGTCAACAGTCGAGGCCCACAAAGCAAGGATGGAGACCGCGTGATTGGTTACTGCGCAGATTTACGAAGAATTGGAGATGCTAAAGTCTGATTAAGAAGATTACCGTCTACCTGGCCTTTTGTTTCGGCGCTTACTACTCTTCCCCTTCTGGGTATACTGATAACAAACTTTGAATCTTCTTCCTTGTGAATTTTCTCATATATATATATATATATATATATATATATATATATATATATATATGTGTGTGTGTGTGTGTGTGTGTGTGTGTGCGTGTTTATGCGTGTCTGGTGTGTGCGTGTGTGTGCGTATATACATATATATGAGCATACATATGCCGACAAATATATATGTATAAAGTTAAAAGACAATAAGAAAACTGTATTATTAGCCGACGCGTTTCTTCCAATGTTGACTTTTTCAAGGCAAAAACGAAATGAATTTATTAAAACAAAGTAACTATTAACAACAAAACAAAATGTCCTTAGCAACTAAAAGAATTTAGAAAACGCTATTGTATTCTAGTTGCTAAGGGCATTTTGTTTTGTTATTAATAGATACTTTGTTTTAATAAATTCATTTCGTTTTTCTCTTGAAAAAGTCCACATTGGACGAAACGCGTCGGCTAATAATACAGTTTCCCCATTGTCTTTTACATTTAGAAATATTGTCTTTTTCTACAGGTTAACACTGAGAAATTATTCACATATATATATACTTATATCATGTTAGCTATACTCTATGTATGTAATGTTATGAAAAAACATTCGGATAAATATATAAACTTGTTTCTTGATTGGTTTGCTTTGTTTAATGGCATGTCAACTCCTTATGAGGTCATTTAATACTGAAAATTATGTTTCTTCTGTGCTTTGGTAATATTTTTCAAAAATGTATTGCTTTTAATTTTACTCTTTCTTTTCCAATAATGTATTGATGGCAACTGGTTTTCTTACTATAAAAAAAGTATATTTATACTTTTATAGTCTTTTGACGCCAGTTTGGGGGTTCACTATTTGCCCACACGGGGGACCCTAACAGGTGTCAGAGTGGACCTGGGAAGAACAGCAATTAAGAGATGGTTCACGGTCTTCAAAACCTCCCGATCAAAGTCCTTGCTGCCGGAAGTCTCTTGAGTCTGATAAATATATGTGTGTGTGTGTGTGTGTGTGTGTGTCTGTATCTGTATGTGTATATCTGTGTGTGTGTGAGGATGAGAGAAAATAGAAAACGTTTATTCTTTTAGCATGTTTCGATATTATTTAAACTTCATCACAATTTTCTGAGAATTGTCCCCCCCCCTTAATAAAGCTTAAATGAAAACGAAACCGGTTAAATTTATTAATGTTTCCTATCTGTTCCTTATCCTATTGTTCTGTCGACTTCAATCCATATTTGATCCTAATTCATATATATATATATATATATATATATATATATATATATATATATATATATATATATATATATATATATATATATATATATATATATATATAACATTATTATCATTATTAAAATTAAAATTATGTAACGGTCAGTCTCTACTCAGCAACTGAAGATTGCGTTGTGCGTGAAACTCTGAGTCATGCTTCCGGTGTGGATAAAATGTATATTTATTGATATATAATTAATACCTTATATTACAAAAGTGGCAACGACTGTTCGTCGACATCCCAAAAGTGTGCTTTGATGATGTTTTATGTCTGCCTTATATATATATATATATATATATAGAGAGAGAGAGAGAGAGAGAGAGAATTTGTACATATTTATCTGTCCCTTGTGTGTGCTCCATATATTGGATACTGGATTCCTGTGGAAAATTCGTAATTGCTGAGCAGCTCTTCCATTTTTTTGATTATTTATAGCCGTGACGATGAACGTGTTTATCTTAATTTATCATTTTATTTTATTTTATTTAAAGTTTCTTCGGTTATAAATTTAGAAAATTTAAAAATCAGTGAAGGAGAAAGACAATTCTAAGTACGAAACAGTCGAGAAGGCAACAGAAAATCATTCCACTTACCCCAAAATAATCATGGTAGTGCACAGTTTATAAATATTACTAAATGGAAGCTTCTATTATTTAACCCATGTTTGTGGGGAGCCAAAGTTGAATACGACAGACTAGGTCGGGACTTGAACTTGGTATGCAAATTCCGTTTGCTGTACTTATACACAACCCGTAACTTATGGTCCTGTTTTACTTTTTCTTCTTATTTTTATCCTTTCCGTTTCATTTTTTGTGACGTACGGTGGCCGTTAATGATTAAGTATAACTCAAGACTTCAGTGTTAAATAAAACAGTATTTAATTACAATGGCAAATAGTTAACAAGAGCAAAGAAATAAAAGTCAACCAAATATAATTAACATCCGATAAATCCTAAATCAAAACCCAAATCATCGATGCACAATAATTCACACTAATTCGACTGGATAGTTCCACTCAATAGTCACTCAATTTTAACCCATGTTTATGGAAAGCAGAAGTTGAACACGACAAACTAGGTCGGGACTTGAACTTGGTTAGCAATTTCCGTTTGCTGTACTTATGCACAACCCGTAACTTATGGTCCTGTTTTATTTTTTCTTCTTATTTTTATCCTTTCCGTTTCATTTTTTTTTCTTTTTTTTGTGACGTACGATGGCCATTAATAATTAAGTATAACTCAAGACTTCAATGTTAAAATTAAACAGTATCATATTATTTTTATTTTTCTATAGTTTCTTCGGTTCTAAATTTATTAGACCAGATTATGATGTGGTTTTATGTAACGTAGTAGGAATCTGTCTTCGTGTTTGCATTTGGAAATAAGTCCTGTGTCTTTTTTATTTAGGTTTTTTTATTGTTTTAGAAATTTCATTTAAATGTTTTATTCTAAGCCCAATATTTTATTCCTACAACCTTAATATAGTAAACTTTATTTGGTATGCTTAAATTCAGAAGCGAAGAGAGAGTACATAAAAATAGGAAATTAAAGACTCTAGAATAATTCAAGGTACATGGTTATTGAATATGATGCGAGATGAATGTAAAAGGAAGATGAAAATGTGAAAATATTGAGGATATATAACGATTGATGCTAGTTTAGATTGTAGTGTTTGACGCAGCCTAATATAATGACTCTTGCGAAAAGGTTTGGCGGGGGGAACTTTCTCCTAACAATTGGAATACTTTGAGAATGGGGGTGATTCAACTCTGTGAACGTATCAAATCCAGCCTTAGTTGTAAAATCCTGAGATGGTGACACTAAAGAAGAGAGTTTCTCTGAACATTTTCCATTGAAATAGCTGTAGAGTATCGATGGCCTCCCGACGTTGCATCCATGAGAAAGGGTCTCTGAGGGCGTGGGGTGGATATATAATAACCCAGAAGAGCGCGTAAACCCTTTTCAGCTCTGTCAAGTGTTGGAAGGTAATGAATGGGCGTTTTCAGATTATGGGAATTACGTATTGACCCAGAAAGTTTAACCCTCTCTCTCAGCCAAATCTGAAATTGAAGACGCTCACTAAGAAATAGTTCCGACAAGCAGATTTCTCACCTTTCTCCAGCCCGGACCTGAATCCGTTAAATGCCGTCGTATAGGGTGTTTTGTATGAGGCCCTTAACAAAACCAAATACCGTAACATTAATATCTCCAAGATGGTCATCAAGAAGATATGGGACAAGATGGCCAAGGATATCGTGGTTAAGGGTTGAGTAGGAGTTTGAGATCGCGCGAGCGATGAAAATAATGAAAGCCACATTAAATAACCTTTTTTTAATCATTCACCGCTACCACCCAAACAAGGTAATAATGCCATTAAGGCAAAAGGGGTTACCGGAAGTGAAAGAAAATGAAAAAAAAAAACTTTAATGAGGAGAAAGAATAATAAAAGAATCCGATTTAGTTAGTTGGCTGTTGGTATTACAATTCAATTTTTGAAGACTGTAGGTGGCGAAGAAGCAAGAAGCCGGAAGGGAGTTTCGCAGCCGAGAATTGCGAGAAAAAAAAAGCTGTTAGAAGAAATGGTGGAATCTAACTAGTTCATCAGTAAATCGGTGAGACTTAATTGAAAATCTAGCAGCATGCGTAAATTCATACAGCCGATTCACTCTTCAGAATAATTGCCATGAAAAAATTTTAGAAAAGATTTGAGAAACTGACTGCAGACGAAATGCCAGGTTTAGTATCTGTTACATTACAGACATTTCCCTGAATTTGCTTAAGAATCTCGGGATATATAATTGAAGCCTCAGACCAGATATGACATATTCATATATATCTAGATCGTCACGTGAATTCAATATAATTTCTCAACTTCATACCAGTAGAAACCGTGATCAGGCGTAAAGAGTTGCTCTCCAGGAGGTTAGAATCAGCCATTAAGGCGGCAGGAAGGAAACGTTCTTTACGGAGATTAAATGAAACTAATTGGATTTCTTTTTTCCAGTTTTTTCATATAAGACGTTTAACCATCTTGACATCATTTTTCGTAAGAACCAGTGAAAACCCCTTTGACTTACTCAGCTAGAAAGAGAACAGGTCAAAATCATTTTTGGTCAGTGCCACTCTCTTCCCAACTGGGCAATGGTGAGAGGGAAAAAGATCATTCAGGCCTTCAGTAATAGTACCAACATTCATACTGTGCTTTCCAACTTCAAAATCAATTCAAGATCCATCAAGTGAACGGTAAATAAGTTTAAAAAAGAGGAAACAGTAGAGAGGAAAGCTGGATCAGAAGATCACAACAAGAAGAGGGATCATCATTTCAAAGTAGGGCTAAATTGATATGTAAAGCAACGGCCCGATCTTCGCCATACTTATATAAAGCCTTATAGACAAATTCACAGATGGCCGCTAACTCGTCGGCGGTAGACCTGGCGAAACAGAAGTCATATTGTCTGAAAGGTTGTCGGTCGAAGTAAGATGCATAGCCAATTCGGCATTGATTAGAGCATCGTGTAATTTGCCGAAAAGACGTAAGAGAGTAATAGGGCGTTAATTTGAGGGGACAGATCCCAAGTAGCTGCAAAGCAGAAAGCTTGTAGTGTTTGGAGAGAACAGGAGCCATCTCAGAAGCACATTTCATTATTTTCCCTTCAATAGGAGTAGATAGTTTTGCCTATCACACGGATCACACACCTTTCCGGTCTTTTGAACAGGAGTAGAATTTTATCCATTGTTTTCTGCTTCGAATTGGGTTTCCGGTCTCTTCTAAAGTCGACTTTACTTCTAACATCTCCACCTGAACTCTGAAATTTTATTTACTAATTATATATTTATTTTTCTCCTCAATCGATTTGCCATCAGCATTTACCTAAATTCAAACTGGTCACATCAGGAAGTTCGTTGATGATGATCAGAAATTACGTAGCTTCAAGAACCGCTTATTAATGTCTTTTTTGCATTTAGAGAGCTAATTTCTAATTGTACAGATTTTTTATTAAAATAATTATCAACCTTCTGAAATAAACGTGCTCGTCTGAAATTTGAACTCGTCCCTTTTAAACCATTTTTACGTCAAAAAAAAAATCTTTGATTTTAACTCTTAAATAAAATGAAGATTTTTGACGATAAAATTTTAAGGCATTTTTTTTCTTCGTGTATTCTTTTTTTAGCGAAATTTTGAGATGAGGTATTATGTACAGTATTTACATTAGTCGGACTATTGTCCTCATCTTTGTCGCCATATTTGTCACAACGTTTCGGCCGTTGTACGCTCCGGCCTTCTTCAGGCGGTTGGAATTTCGAACTGAACCCTTTATTTCGATCGCTGGGGTAGACTGTTCTAATTCCACGTGCCATGTTTGATGGATGTCAGTTATCAGTTATCTCCTGCTAATCTTCCCTCTGAAAGTTCTCCACTGCCTTAACCAGGAATTGAACTCACCTTCTTTGGGTCTGTCACTGGATCTAACCAACGCCTTTATCCACTGTGCCATGTGTCCTTGAGGAACTTCTGAGTATTATAAACCTAATGTTTTCAGCATCATTTTACCAGTGCTCATATTGCAATTTTTGCTGTTATCATTCATGTCTTTACCAGAGTTCATATTGCAACTTTGTTATCATTCTACTCCTTATTACTGGTTCCCCATATTGTATTTAATGCTTTTCAGGGATTTTGTGGCCTAGCATATGTGCTGATTTTTACGAATTTTCCAATGGTGTTCCCTGTCATATCTCAACATGCAGGGGCGGTGATCTCCCTTCTCTCCATTTTCAGCCACGCCTGATTTTTCACTTTCGCGTTACAGCTTTCTGGTGTTCTTGAAGCCTTTACCTTGAGGGGGCGGCCTGTCTCTCCTTTATATTCCTTTCCGCAGCTGCATGGGATAGCGTACACACAGTCTTTAGTCATGATGGGGGGTCTCACTCGTGAGAGATACCTGCGAAGTGTTGTCACGCTTTTGAAGGTTGTCCTGATGTTATATGGACCGCAGATCTTTTGTATTTTCTCTGATAACCCCTTCACATAAGGCAGGCAGACTGTTTTCTGAGTGTTGTTGTCCTCCTCCTCCTCCTCCTCCTCCTCCTCTTGTACCCGCCTATCCCAGTTTTTGGGGGCTGCTGCCATGTACCCAGGGTAGTTGTTGCGTTGTAGGGTACTACTTATACTGACCAATTCCTTATCTAACGTCTCTGGATCGCCACTTATGACTTTTGCTCGATGTTGTAAGCATCGGACGATCCCTTTCTTTACGCTGTATGGATGGTGGGAGTTGAAATTGAGGTACTGTCCGGTGAATGTTGGTTTACGGTATACGGATGTCTTGAACCCATTCTCTGTTCGAGATATTAGTACATCCAGGAATGGGGAGTGAGTTGTTACTCTCTTTCTCCCATAGAGAGGAACATGACTAAAGACTGTGTGTACGCTATCCCATGCAGCTGCGGGAAAGGAATATAAAGGAGAGACAGGCCGCCCCCCCTCAAGGTAAGGCTTCAAGAACACCAGAAAGCTGTAAAAAGTAGAAAAAATCAGGCGTGGCTGACCACATATGGAGAGAGAAGGAGATCACCGCCCCTGTGGGATCATGTTGAGATCATAGACAGGGAACACCATTGGAAATTCGTAAACTTAAGGAATCAGCACATATGCTGGCCACAAAAATCTCCTGAGCCGACCAAGCATAGAAATAAATACAATATGGAAACCAGTAATAAGGAGTGCCAGAGAAAAGCAATGATAACAAAGTTGCAATATGAACTCTGGTAAAGACATGCAATGATAACAGCAAAAATTGCAATATGAGCACTGGTAAAAATGATGCTGAAAACATTAGGTTTATAATACTCAGAAGTTCATACCCAGATGTCCTCAAGGACACATGGCACAGTGGATAAAGGCGTTGGTTAGATCCAGTGACAAAGAAGGTGAGTTCAATTCCTAGTTAAGGCAGTGGAGATAACTGATAACTGACATCCATCAAACATGGCACGTGGAATTAGAACAGTCTACCCCAGCGATCGAAATAAAGAGTTCAGTTCGAAATTCCAACCGCCTGAAGAAGGCCGGAGCGTACAACGGCCGAAACGGTGTGACAAATATGGCGACAAAGATGAGGACAATAGTCCGACTAATGTAAATACTGAAATTTTGGACATTATTATTTCAAAGAGTAAACAGAAATCCGATTGCCTGTGACGCTGTATGTGGTTGAAGCGCCTAAAGAACGCCGTATCAAACGATGTTTTCCCCTTAGAAAGTACAAAGACAGGTTCTTTATTAAATTTTATCAAGTGCGCAGGCCGGTAGACGTAACACACACTTTTTAAAAACAAAGTGTCCAATTGAAACACATTAATATCCACTAAAAATAACGTTTGAAATAATAAAAAAAATGTAGGTTTAAAATACTCCCAACACGCCTCCCACAGCCCCCGACACACATATGTATGTATATACCGGGTGTAACAGCAAAATTTGTCCAAATCGGGCAACAGCAAAATTGTCCAATTTTTAGGTTAAGCCTTGAACCATTTTATCGTAGAAATGATTAAAGATATCTTACTGGAATTCTCCGAAGTTTTTGTAACACTGTTGGACTCTACTTTGAGCAATAAGAATGTATAATTACACTCTAAGCTTAAATCGATCATAAACGAAAATGACATGTTCATCATTAATTAGTCGTAGCTAAGGTTCGGAAGCTCATGAAGCAATGAAATAAATTTCAAATACATATATATATATATATATATATATATATATATACTACAATATCATTTTCCAACTTATTTAAGATGATCTTCGCCCTCTCTAATCTTCTAACTTTCTGTCCAGGATTCACGTATGATTTCATTTTTCACTTTTCTTTAAACTGTCATTGCTGAAACTCATCTCTCACGTAACAAATATCTTATGAATTGAGTTGTATCTTTCTCAATTGATCACTTTCGCTCTAAGTTTAAATGATAACACTTCATCCTGTTGTGATCACCTGATCCAGGTTTCCTCTTTACTGTTTCCTCTTTTTTTTAAACTTATTCACCGTTCTCTTGATGGTTCTTTAATGGACTTTATAGATTGAAGTCAGAGAATGAATGTTGGTACCATTACTGAAAGCCTAAATGATGTTTTCCTCTCACCATTGCTCAGTTGGGAAGAGAGTGGGTCTGACATCAAATGATTTTAAACTGTTTTCTTTCTAACTGAATAAGTCAAAGGGTTTTTAGTAAGTCTTACAAAAAATGGTGACAAGATAGCTAAACGTCTTATCCGAAAACCTGAAAAAAAAGAAACCCAATTAGTTTAGTGGTTTTTTTAAAGATATTAACCATTTTGTGGGATGGACAATTTTGCTGTTACACGATTTGAAACAATTCCAATATATATCTATATGTAAAGAGTTAATTGGTGTATGTTTAATCCGACATTTTTACAAATTCAAAGGTTTAGAAAAACTGCGCAGCAAGCAAGGCTCTGTTGTCCCTTATTTTGCTTAAAAAGAGGAAAATAGAGAGTATCTACAATAAAAAAACGTTAGATGTAATAAAAATGTCGGCTTCAAAATAAACCCATTAATTATTTAGTAATTGTTTTGTTTACAAAACTGAACGGATATGAAGCTTTCGAGAAAATCTAGGTAAAGCAGATGTGCTTTCTTATAAAGACTAAAACAGGGCTTTGCCTGCTGTGTTGTTCACTCTATATGGAGTCTACATTTACTTGCTCTTTACAAACATTTATTTTATTGCCGTGATTGGGTTTACAAAACTAAATCCGATATGAGCGAGATGAAAACGAGGATTTATTAATGAAAACCAAACCGAAAACTACCAAATTCATGAAAGCTCTGTCATCCATAATATAGTTCAATAATCAAAAAATGGATAATTTATAACAGAATGAAATTAGCTTCACAAACATTCAAAGAAAATATGACCCCATTAATTAGGACCTACAGTAATTCCAAATTCTTCATGCCAAATCGGTCGAGTTTCAATCCCAGCTTAAAACAATCGGACGTGTAGCCACACTGGAGAGCTGCGATACAGCGAAACAGTATGTCTGTGGATAACTACATATGCCGCCGGAGAAAAGATGTGGTTCTCTAGAGAAAAGGGTAAATTTAATAAAAACAGTGGCTGCAGCTGCTACTAATGCATTACTCTACAAGTACGAATTGAGTTCTCCTGACCACTGGTGTATTTCGTATAGAAAAACGCTAAAAATTCCCTTTCTTTCTGCCGTGCACAGCTTAGGGGTGGGATCCCTGCCAAATCGGTTAATTCCGGCTTGAAGCAATCGGACGTCTAGCCAAACTGAAGAGCAGTGATACATCTAAACAGTCTAACTGTACATGACTATATATATATATGTGTGTGTGTGTGTGTGTGTGTGTGTGGTAAGGTAATGAAGGGTTTGGTAATCTGTGTGGATAATTCCAAAGAGGATGTAATCCAGAGAGCTCAATGTAACACCAGAGCAAATATTAATTAAATAATTAAAAAAAAAGATAACCTTAAGGTTCCTTGACTATAATTTATTTCCCCATATAATATTTTTCTGCTTCCTCAGGTCACATCTCTAGTTACATAGTTATATATATTCGATTCTCCCGTCGAATTTGACTTATGAGGGTCAAGCAGATCAGTTCCTAGGAAACCGACAGCCCGACAACAGCACATGAGATTTGATTATAGTGGTGAAGGTTTCGTGCAGGACCATCCACACTTTTTGAAGGGCCGAATGCAGAGACCCGGTGCACTCCCTAAACAACCCTTCGCAGGTTTTGAATTCAGAGCTGTCCTTCTCCGAGACCAGTTGAAGAGGATTCATACCTTTCCTAGGGGTACTAGCCCGTCAGGGAATGACAGGAATGATTCAGTTCTCCGATTCCTCAATCCGAGCCGGTATACATTACCCCACCGTGCCTCATTAAAATGTCATACTTTCGTAAATATTTCTGTTGTAAACAAATACATAATACGATAGAAAAATTATTGTCTAAATTACACCCCAAAATGTTCGTATTGGATCTTTCGGCGCGAATGCCAAGCAGTACAGCATGCCTTATCAAATTTCTGGTGGAGTGAATTGCGTCATGGTGCTCTTTTTTCACACAGACGGTGTCCAGCGGACTTTACTATACTTTGCAGTCGACAAAATCAAAAAACAACGCGCATACGGGAAATTAAAAATATAAAATGGCGACAATTTATCTATCGCACACAGTATGATATGAAATTTACAAGGCATAAATATCATATCATTTCTTACTGTTATTCCCCCAATATAAAGCCTAAGTTCCAACCCGAGTAGACTGTTGCTAGATATAGATGTTTCAAGAGCGGATAGGGAAGGAGTAAGGATCGCATATTATTAGAATATAAAGTTAGTATTGTAGGAGATAAGGGGAGCATCCACTCGGGAGTTTGTTCCACATTGGAATATGAAGAGGATGCTGATGAATTGATTCTGTGTACGTTGCAGCGCGTGTTCTGTATGCTTATCAAATAAATATAGGTTTACGTAAAGATTTTACAACCATCAGTTGGTTAATATAAATTTGTAAAAATGTCACCTTGCTTAATAAGCATGGTGTTAATATCTTTTACTTGTTTCAAAATGGCGTTTTCTCTAATATATTACGATCTATTCTTATTTTGTTCTAAAAAGCGTAAGTTTTATGAACGAAATCTTCAACTAAAAATTTATCGTAAAAATAAATATATGTGTTTGTGTGTTTGTGTGTCTGTGCGTATACGCTTAATGTTCAGTCGATACCGTCGTTTGAAAACTCGAGAAATGTTAATGCCATATTTATCATCTGCCAATTTATAAAGAAATAAATACGAAAACAATTTTTATTCATAATATTATAAACATTTACCCAATTATTAAAATATGTGTAAAATACGAGCACATAGTATAAGAAAATCTTTATTATTTACCATTTTATAAAGTTTAAATCAATTGGTATTAACTGATGTTTTACCAAACATTCCAAGATATAATGTGCTCGTCCTAAGTAAGATGTTAAACTACATCCGCGTCCTGGGTAAGACGTTAAACTACGTCCAGCAGCAAGGCCTCTGACCAGGAGATTTTGAGGAGCGTGGAACCACCTCTTAATTGCTGGTGTTCCCAGGTCCACTCTGACCCGGGGTGGTAGCACCTGTTAGGGTCCCAGCTATGGGCAAATAGTTAACTATTACCCGCAATACATTTTTGAAAAAATTATTTCCAGCAATGCAATTTTAAAGGAAATATATTATCAGAAACAGATTTTTAACAAAACAAAATATTACCAGCAATAAATTTTTTTGTCAGCATTAAATAACCCATTGAGGTTGATATGCCGTAAAACAAAATAAACCAAACCAATCTTAACCAAAGAATACATACTCTATTCATACGAATCTATCCTAAAAATGTTGTCGGCATTAAATAACCCATTGAGGTTGATATGCCATAAAACAAAATAAACCAAACCAATCTAAACCAAAGAATATATACTCTATTCATCCGAATCTATTCTAAAAATGTTGTCGGCATTAAATAACCCATTGAGGTTGATATGCCATAAAACAAAATAAACCAAACCAATCTAAACCAAAGAATACATACTCTATTCATAGGAATCTATCCTAAAAATGTTGTCGGCATTAAATAACCCATTGACGTTGATATGCCGTTAAACAAAATAATCCAAATTAAACCAAATCAAGTAATATGTTAAATAAATATTTCAAATAAACAATCTAATAAAATATTTAATATTTTTGTTGTCAATTCCCAAGACAAACAACTGTACAAATTCGCTATCGTCTTATGTTTACGTTTTATCACAATTGTAATCATCGCTTTTTAAAACAATAAACATTACCTATGAGGAAATGTAGTTAAAATAATAACGGTGTAAAGGGAAAATTAGTCCTTTTGACAATTCCAAGATTGCTATATTTCTTTTTACACAGATCTGTTAAAACATATAAAATCGTTCTCTTAAAGTTGTTACCTTTTACTATCGGTTAAAATGTCTAAAATCTTTCTCTTAAAGCTGTTCTTTTAGGCAATTATACTTCTCAGCTTCACTAGATGTTATCGCTCTTTCAAGTAGTGATGGAAATTTCCTTCTCTACCTTTTGCTTTTGACAGTGTGGAATGCCAACATCTTCATAATATCGTCATTATCTCAAATACTTAGGCGTAATATATTAGATTTATATAAAGTTTCCAGCGCTCGAAATTTTTAAAAGTTTTTCGCTTACAACTTTTGTATACACGTAATATGTAGAAGGCATCTGCTAAATGTGCTTAGTATGTCTTAGGTTTGAATGGGGTATGAGATTTAGTAAATCCTACCACGAAAATCAGCATTTTACATTTTAGCTGGGTTCGAAATCAGACTACTGGCTACTGCTTGATTTCATAACATATCAGCCCTTATTATTTAATATCGAATTTTGTATAAGAGTACCTAGTGAGGATCGAACACAGAACTTAATAGTAATGTTCAATCAGAATAGTCTCATTAACCATTACCTCACGTTGAAAAGAGAAGGCGGATGGAACTCACTACGCAAATCAACCAGATTAGACCCGTTAACCATTACTCCACGCCAACCATTACAAAATGCCTAATACGCGTGACTCAGATGAGCCAATCATAAAACCGAAATTATGGAAAACGAGTTTGGAAGGATAAAGTTGTGCCAAGCTTGCAAGAATAAATGCTAGCGGACCGGACATGAAAATCAGCATTCGAAACCACGCCCTTTGGTTGAGTTCGAACTCCAGTGAGAGATACGCAACTGTTTCAGCCACTACGCAGGCCACAATATGCGAGACAGAACGTTTTAGCAACGGCGAACTGCAAAACATCAAATGAATCCAAAACAAATCAAGGAAAATAAAAAACTAAATTGAAACAGTTAATTTATTCTTCCTTCTTTTCCTCCTCCTTCTTCTTCTTCTTCTTCTATTACCTTTCCTTTCTTTCTTTCTTTTCCCCCTTTCTTTATCGCCTTTTATTTAACATATTTTGTTTCTTAATAAATTATGTTTTCGCCTCTCATTAAAAGTCCTGCGCTTTGGCTCGGCTTCTTTTCAACGCCATTATTGTAATTTTTTCAGATGTCTACAGAGATACACCCAACAGATCGGCTCAACTGATACAGTGAACATCGCGATCAATTATCAAGGGACATGCTGATTGAGCCGAGTTCAACCTTATTATACAGCAAATCGGAGGAAATGAAAATCAATTGCATACTTTTAAAATATATTTGATTTTCGTTTCTTTTGTTTATATTCTACTTCGACAAACATTTCCTGATTTATTCTGTTTTGTTTACCGCAGAAAGTTAGGAAACTCTCTTGCTGCTAATTTCTTTTGTGGTGTATATTTACCTTGACTTCGAGATCTGAGCTATGAAACCAAAGCTAAGGGATAAGGCAGGTGCAGAAGGAGGATGCTCTAAGAAGGAATTGATTTGGTTTGGTTTGTTTTGTTTTACGGCATATCAACATCAATGGGTCATTTAATGCCAACAACTTTTTTTTCCTGGTAATATTTTTGCTTTGTTAAAAATCTATTTCTGTTAATATTTTTTCCTCAAAAATGTATAGCTGGTAATACTATTTTTTCAAAAACGCATAGCTGGTAATACTATTTTTCCAAAAACGTATAGCTGGTAATACTATTTTTTCAAAAACGTATAGCTAGTAATATTTTTTTTCAAAAACGTATAGCTAGTAATATTATTATTTATTTTTTCCAAAAACGTATAGCTGGTAATATTATTTTTCCAAAAACGTATAGCTGGCAACATTATTGTTTCAAAAACGTATAGCTGGCAACATTATTGTTTCAAAAACGTATAGCTGGCAACATTATTTTTTCAAAAACATATTATCAGAGGCTTTGCTGTTGGACGTAGTTTATCATCACACCCAGGACGCGGATATAGTCTGAGTGTTAACTATTTGCCCATAGCTGGGACCCTAAAAAGTGCTACCATCCCGGGTCAGGGTGGATCTGGGAACATCAGCAAGTAAGAGGTGGTTACACGCTCCTCAAAACCTCCTGATCAATGTCCTTGCTGTTGGACGTAGTTTATCGTCATACCCAGGACGAATTGGTAATTATTGCCATACTATTTGGTTTCAGGTTGAGACCAGAATCCTGTCATGATAAATTCTTTGTAACGCTTATAGTAATACAAGACTTAGTGCAAATTTTTGCAATTTCACTGGCAGATTATTTGTATTTTCGTTATTTAAAAGACAAATTAAAAAAAAAACGTTAAGTAAAACAGAACATTATGAATTTCAAAGGAATATCATTTTTGTACATATTTTATAAAGGCAAATCTTCGAAATCTATGTTTACGCTTTCAATATGACTTCTGACTTTATGATCGGATAAGTTATCCGAAAAATCCAACACGAGACTAATATCGATTATATAAGTCCATTTTTCATGCCAACAGTACTACTATCCTAATAGACCAATTTGAGATAATCTTCTGTAAGACTAAGATGAGGAAGGTAATTGCCAAAGTCATTATGACTTTATGAACGAAAGAAGATGCCCAAATGCTTAAATAGGAAATTTAAACTCATCTTTGCTGAGCACCCTACTTTTTCGGTTTTGTATCAATCTAACAAAGCCTTTGAAGTAACTAAATCCCCAAATTCCTGACTTGTTAAAGAATGTCGTAAACAGGCTTACAGCATATCGTTTACAAGTCACGTTACACAAGCGATGAGCAAAAACTCTTGCTAAAGTGATCAGTCATATTGCCTTTGTCAATGAATAAAGTAACTGCTGCCTACTGATGCATGCCCAGTCAACGAAATTATATTGCTTCAATCCACAGAAAAAGATAATGTATAGAAACTTCAGAAACGGAAAAAACTTGTACAGATATTATAATACTAAATTTATTCAGATATCACGAGATCATCACAAGTCATCTTTGGACTCGAAAATTACAAGAGATACTCAAAATGGTGGCCTTTAACTTTCAGATATTTATTAGAACTTTGAGCAACTGCTTTGGCAATGTTGGCCAAAGTGTCCAGTGAGATGGTTGGACATAGATTTTCAATTTCTTGCCTAAGATCTGCCAGTGTAGTCGGCATTCTGCGACGTACAACATTTTTCGGGTCCCCCATTGGTAAGAGACTGCAGGTGTTATATCAGGAAAATGTCGTACTACAGTAAACAGTGTTATCGCAATTTGATAAAACTGCGAAACACAAGTTTCTCCTCCCCTGAAGTGTGTAGACATTTTTTTGGTGGATTCTGTATATTAACACCACTCCTTGGAACAAACAGCCCTTCACATATTAAAAATTCAGGTAATCTGAAGCTAAAACGAATAAATACAATAGATAAACTCATGGCTAGTTTAGATGTCAAATCTATTTACACCAATGTTACTATCAACAAATGTTTAAATTTTAAAATCCCAACGACGAATGGTGCTTGCTTAAATAGGAAATTTAAACTCGCCTTATCAAGATGGTCTCCCATGGACAAATTGGCCACGGCTTGCTTTCGCTATAGGAGTAGTTTCTCTGGTGAAAAAGGGGAATATCGGTTCGATATCATTCTTATATATATATATATATATATATATATATATATTATTCTGAGAAATTTAAGAATATATCGCCATGGAAAACTAAAATAGTTTCTTAGTTAAAAAATTACCAAAATCCGGAAGGATGCTTACAAAGGCGCGTTCCCTTTTTAATATTTTGAATTTAATGTAACTAAAAA
>CAHIKZ030001112.1:6260000-6270000 GCA_903632075.3 Acanthosepion pharaonis
TGTTAAGCATTTTATTTTAACATTTTTCTCTGTACAGATCTCATTGATTACCTCACAGAATTTTCAGTTTTCTTAACTGTTAAGTATTCAAACAAAATTAAACTTAAAAAGTTTCTAAATAGCAAAATTGCCGTTATAAAGATTTTGCCCGAATTTCTGAATAGGTCTGATGATGTACTAACTGTTCGAAACTTTAACAACTGAATAAATATCTATCTATCTATCTTTTTCTTTTTTCTTTTTCTTTTTAAGCATTACGCCCCGAGCAAGGCGTGAAGCCACTAGGATGCAGGGGGTTGCAGAAGATTTGGAGCGAGAGCAGATAGGAGTGATAGAAGAAATGATGAGGAGAGGGATAGTGGATAGATCAAGGTAACTGGAGATGTCGATTGACATTACATTTGAATAGTTGGAGATTATAGCTCTCAGGGAAACAGTAATTGGGAAGGGTGTTCTACAGGCGAGAGGTGCGAGATATGAAGCTACTGGAGTAGAAGAGACGGCTACATTTAAAAGTTTCTACAGTGTAAGGGTGGGAACAGGATCCTAGCCTCGTAGGGCGCTTGAATTCATGGAGTCTGGGAAACAGTGAATGCAGCTCATCGGAGCAATTACCATGAAAGTATTTGTAGAAAAGACAGAGAGAGGCGACGGCGCGTCTGTGAGAGAGTGACTGTAAACGATACTACATATCCGTCTCTGGATCCAGTCAAGAACTCCGAGGTAAACAGAAGGTGCCCCAGACTATATATGGCAGCAATACTCCATGCAAGGGTGAATGGTTGATTTGTATATTTGAAGTATCGATTCCGGGGAGAAAAACTTCTTGGCGCGGCACAGAGAGCCAACTTTCCTCGCGGTGGAAGAAGCAATTGACTCACTGTATTTGTTCCATCTCAGGTCAGCAGTCAACGTGAGACCGAGCAGACGCAGGGAGTTGCTCTCAAGAAGTTGACTATCAGACATTCTAATGGGGTGCAGGGAAGGGTTTCTATGGTGATTAAAAGAGAGTAGTTTAGTTTTTGAGCCGTTAATGTTGACCAGCCAGTTCTTGCCCCAGTTAACAACCGATTGGAGGTCCATTTCAAGACGCACGGCCAGATTAGTTTTGTCACCGACACTAGATTTGTTTTTGAGGCAGGAGTAAATTGTAGTGTCGTCCGCGTAGATGCCAACTTGGGAATCTATGGCGTATATATCCATGTTCTGCATTCAACGCCATCACTTGATAGGACACCAGAAGTGTGGAAACACTATGGCTATTTTTCTAGTAATTTTATAAGATATTTATGTTATAATTTTCGAATAAATCGTATTTGCTCTACTCTGTATTGAGCACACTTTTAAGAATTGTATTTATGGTTATTAAAATTTATCCCATATACACCAATCCTATACTTGGATATATATATATATATATATATATATATATATATATATATATATATATATATATATATTACGGCTATATTAGCAATGTTTGGAAAACATTTAATGTCATTTGGATTTTGACCATCTCTGGTTAGTTCCTTACATTGTGGAAGTTTCTTTAAAAAAAAACCCATAACTCAAGTGATTCATTAATGGTCAATATATATATATATATATATATATATATATATATATATATATATATATATATATATATATATTGATAATATTAGAGGTCATTATATTATATATATATATATATATATATATATATATATAAAGTATAATATTGAATATTGAAGTCAAAACTCAGAGGCGACAGGCTGTTTCATGCTGGACGCAATCCTCAGGCATCTCGCATCGGAGTGTTGACTTCAATGTTCACTTTTATATTTAGATTTCCATAAGCTTTACCTCTTATATTGAGCATTTTATCCGATAAATATAGCACACCTTAAAACTATATTTCTTCATATATATATATATATATATATATATATATATATATATATAAATTCCGAAGAGGATAGAATTCAGGTAGAACTCAATGTGCAGGACAGAGTAAGAATATAATACAAAAGGCTCAAACATTAGTATTCCATGGTTATAATTTCTTACATTGGAATCGTAATCATGATCCAAATCATCAGACCTACAAATTCAAAGAAGAAATCGGAATATATATATATATATATATATATATATATATATTCCGATTTCTTATATATATATATTTATATATATATATATATATATATATATATATATATATATAAGCACAACATGCGACGATTTTTCTAGACCAGTCTGCTCAAGAAATATACCTGGCAGAAAACGTATATATATATATATATATATATATATATATATATATATATATACGTTATATACACACACATGTATATATATATATATATATATATATATATATATATATATATATGAATTTCTTAGTGTTATTATTATCTCATTAAAAGAAAATTGCCTTAGTTGTCCTCACCCCTGAAGATGATTTTAGATGAGATTGAAAGTATTATATATATATATATATATATATATATATATATATATATATACTATATATATATATATATATATATAAACAAAAACAGTTTTAATGAATATTACTAGGATCCACCCGAATTATATGCCAAAAGATCAATTACATGTACTCTCTCTCTCTCTCTCTATATATATATATATATATATATAAATATATTTGCGAAAATTTTACTGTGGAAATATTGGAAATGAACAGGATCTGTTTAGAAAAACCGCATTCAACATCGTTGCCTTTCGTCTTGTTCGGAACAACGATTTTAATTCCAATAGAAAAACTCAGCTATGTGAGAGGCTCTTGTATTATCAGAAATGAAGAAAGCAAACAAAATGGTAATCTTTAATCTGAGAATACTAATAACTCCCAAGCCAATATTCTGCTGTTCTTAATTCGGACAAGAATCTCTTGCTGCAAGAATTTAGCTACAAAAAAGAAAGAAAGGTAAAAAGAAAGAAAGAAAAAAGAAAGAAAGAAAGAAACGATTGGTTGATTAGATTAATGTTATGACGTCACTGAGTTGACTGTATAATTTCAAACTTAATTTTAAATTTTAAATTTTGTTAGGACGGAAAAAAATAATATTAACCCTCTTGCGATGGGTACTGTATTCTTTTTGTTTTGTGTTTCGTAATGTCTTACTAATGTTTGCATTAGTTTTCTTTTATCCTGTATACTTATAAGCTTTGTAAGAAAACCAATACACCTTAACCTATACTGCTAGTAAGGAAAACATGTAAGTTGAATTATTTATATTGAATATACGTCGCTATGTTTTGAAAAGGAAATATCTTATACATAAATTTACTCAATAATCGTATGAGAACAGAAATGCTAAATTCCTTTCTTGGATGTCCATGAATTTTCCAATTCCAGATTTATTTAATTTTTCATAATATTTTTAAAACCACTGAAAAACGTTTTGAAAATGCATAAAAGAGATTAAAATAGTCATGATTGTCATGGAAGGAGTTGGGCAAGGCCTTTGTACAAGAAGAGGATTCTTAATGTTTGCTGCTCCTGCTGATGATGATGTATTAGACAAAAAAAAAAAACAATAGTTATATTTTTTAAATTAAAATTAATTGCCCTCACCCTTGTTGTTCTTGTCACAAATTTTCAGCCGTTATTTTCTCCGGCCTTCACTTGTTGACACGGCCTTCAGGGAATTTCAAAAAGAGTTCGTCAGTCTACGAGGCAACATTGTTCTAGTTCCGTTGTCCATGTTTAGGTATATCTCGTCTTGTTCCTATTTAGTACTGTTTAATTATTGCGAATTGACACCGTCTGACCTCGGGATTTAACTGACAATTACTACGTCACCAAATTCAGGAACAAACACATTAATCAACAAGTTAGACCAGTAGGACAATCCCGAGTCTATAACATGGAGCTTTAAACCCACTCTACCTGCTTCTGTTCGGCTGCTGCTTCTTGTCAGACTTGGCTACATTTACTAATGTTTCTTTAGTTACCGTTGTTAAAGCCGTGTTGCCATTTCTCTTTTTTCTTTAACGACTCCCATATTGTATTTATTTCTATGCTAGGCCTATTAAGGGGATCCCTATCGTCTGTTTTAGGCGCTTATTCTTACAAAATGTGTCTCACTTCCTCTTTAAATCAGTATAAATTTTTGTATTTCCTTTATGATACGATTTAAAGTAACTTCCATATATATATATATATATATAGTGGATGATATATATATATATATATATATATATATATATATATATAGTCATCCACTACAAGTCTATTTCGCTGTATCACAAATGTCTAGACATCCGATTGCTTTAAGCCGGGATGGAAACTCGACCGATTTGGCATCAGTCAGAGACTTTACACTTAAGCTATCGGCGAACGGTAGAGAAAGGAAATCTTTTTACGTATTATATACGTGATGTATATAAACACAGAATAAAGCGCGCTCAATTCAAAACCGAAGAGAGATGAGTTATACATACATATATATATATATATGTGTGTGTGTGTGTGTGTGTGTGACGGTTATGAAAAAGCCCTAGCCGTCTGTGCATCGTGTGAAAGTGATCAGCTCATTCGAGTTTTTTCTGCTTTATGACATTAAGGTGGGTTTGTCGCCGACTAAGTCAAACTTTGGGAATAATGCTGTGACTGAACGCACAAACAGGCATTGGTTCCAGAAATTCATGTCGGGATAACTGTCCCTTTGTGATGAACACCGAATTGACAGGCCATGAGTCTGAATGATGAGGCCCTGCTTGCGGCCATAGAGGAAGAAAAAAGCCAAACCCGTGGAGAGCTAGCCGAAGGCTTCCAGGTTTCTAATGAAGCAGTCCAACTTTACTTGCACCGCATAAGTAAGGCGTACACATTGATCAGCTGGGTACCCAACACACTGTTGGAAACTAACAAGAAAGAACAAGCTTGTTTCCTCTTAGTTTCTCGACATTGTACCATACTCATATTTGACCGAGTGCTCACGAAAAATTGGTCTTCGTATGGCACTCCCAAGCGTACGGGACCCCGTATTTCACACCAGAATACCACCTCTACACCCACACAAGGTCATGCCCTGTATCTGATAGACTAGTCAACAAATGGTGCACTATGAGCTGCTAGTAACGCGTAGCTGTTAAAACGTGTGCAAGAGGCACTGAAGCAGAAGGAACTCGAAATTGATTGATCGCAAGGCAATACCAGTTTTCAAGTGGTGCGAGTTGTCAGGGATACCATACGGTAACTTGGCTGAGAGACACTGCGTCATCCACCTTACACCCGGGACCTTGTTGTCACTAATCAAAATAAACACATTCAATCTAAACTAGCAGTCACCAATATAATGCAACAATTTTACTACAGGTAAAACACTGTGTTTCTTATCATAAATCAATTACATATATCGGGCATACTACCACCACCATGAGTAGACGCCTCACGTGTCACTTATCTGATCAAAGAGCTATAAAAATCTAGCTGACCACAATTTACAAGAACCCTTAAGAAAAATTCTGGTCGGAAACACTAAAATTCTATATAAATCATATTAACGGAAACATCTCGCTATAGGAAAGGCTCCATATATAAAACATCTCGTTCCCACTATCAAGCTCACCCTATTCAACAGTGGAAATGACGTCTCGCAATTTTTAAAAAATAGAAAGACGGTGAATCTAATTCTCGGAATAAATGCTCCTACTTGTATCCAAATTAACAGAAAAATATATTTTAAACAGTCAAATATGAAGAGAAATTAAGAACACCTCAAACAAATCAGCTTGAAAATAGCTAAGGAAGTGTCCGAAAGTGTTGGGCCAATGGACCAGATGGACATTTTTGCACACACACCTACTAAACGGAAAAATGTAAGAATGCGGGAAAAGCTAAATAAAATTAAATTAAATCTTCTTTTTCTGTCATATTCAACGAAATAATAATGTATACCAACACGTTTCATCCATTTATGAAATGTAAGGGTAGAAATTTAATTTAGTAAATTTATGTAATTAATATTTATTTAGTTTAATGCATTTTCATTTTATATTAAATATTGTTTTTTTTTATAAAGACCATGAATTTTTTTTCTGTTTTTTGTTGTTTTTTTTTTTTTTTTTTTTTTTTTTGTTTTTTTGTTTTTTTTTTGTTGCTTTTTTTTGCTATCAATTCATCCGAAGCAATGAAACAAAGCCATTCTGAAACAGGGGGTTACTGAGTGTGAAAGAATATAAAAAAAAGAGAAATATTATTAAGGAGCGGTAACAATATATATATATATATATATATATATATATATATATATATAAGATGAGAACAAATAGAGTACAATTCCAACGTTCATAACATTTAATTTAAAAGAGAGCTCAATACAAAGTAGAGCAATATTATTTATTTTAGCATATTATATTACATCGAAAACATCAAAATCACTACACATGCGTATGAATGCATCTCATCATGCGATTGGAAGATACTGGCGAGTGAACGTTTTATTAAGATTTTAAATCAAAATACAACCTCTTTTTTACGAAAAAAGAAAAGACAGTAACCATCGTCATTACACTATTTATATTATTCGGACTTTTGTCCTCATCTTTGTTGCCATGTTTATCACAACGTTTCGACCGTTGTTATCTCCTTCTTAATTCCCCTCTCCATGTTCTCCCCTGCCTTAGCCGGGTATTGAACTCACACTCTTTGGGTCCTGTCACTGGATCTAATTAACGCCTTTATCCACTGTGCCATGAGCCCTTGAGGACACATGGCACAGTGGATAAAGGCGTTCTCCACCGCCTTAACCAGCCCTTGAGGGCACATGGCACAGGCGGTGGAGAACTTTGAGAGGGGAATTAAGCAGGAGATAACTGCCATCCATTAAAACATGGCACGTGGAACTAGAAAAGTCTACCTCAGTGAGCGACATAAAGGGTTCAGTTCGACATTCCAACCATCTGAAGAAGGCTGGAGTGTACAACGGCCGAAACTTTGAGATAAACATGAAAATAGTCCGAATAATGTAAATTACCTCATCTCAGAAATATAAACAGATACCATCGTCATTAATAATTAATAATAATAGATATTGGAATAGAACGCGCAAAAGTAATAGATATACAAGATTTACGAGAAAAGATCACTTCAGTTACGTCCAATATTCTATACGATAATTCAATAAATATCTAATAGAGAAACTTACAACATTATCCACAAGAATATCCCACAATAGAGACAGGACCCCAGAATAAAAAAAGGCACTTGGAGTCAAAAAAAAAAAATAATCAAATGCAAAATTAATGAAAAAGAAGCGTCAAATTACCCGCCCTAAAGGCAACAGCAATTGTCAAAAAGTGAGATCCGCCTTAATTGCTGGACTTGCATTAACCGCGTTGAAGACACAAATTTATAGATTTAAAACAAACTTTTTTTCGTAAAATGTTATTTCACCTGCTCATCAAAAAAACTTTCATGCAGGCTATTAAATGTAAAGTTTGTAACGAAGATTGCATCGGGCAGACCGAACTCACCCTCAAAAACAGAATGGCAATTCATCGCCAACCAATACGAGACCACATCACGTGATACCACTCAGTGGGCGTTTAGATAAATAAATAAGTCTCCCAAATTCCAAGTCTTCCCATTTTATCTTTATCCAGATAATACCACAAACCAAACACGAAAAAATAAAGAAAATAGATTTATTCAAAAATACAAACCCTGTCTGAACAAACTCTAACAAGCCACATTTACCAATTCTCGCATACACAAGCACACACATACACGCGCACGTAACTTGACCATTTAACTAATGAAATTATTATTATTATTATTATTATTAAGGCGATAAACCACTATCTCCCTACACACACACATAAAAATTCTTATGCACCTAGTTAGTTATTGAACCGTAACACATTTATATACACATAGACACCCATGTACAAGTCTTGTTTATTTTGCCATCATCATCATCATTATTCTTATCATCATCATCATCATCATCATCAGTATTCTTATCATCATCATCATCATTATTATTCTTATCGTCATAATTATTCTTATCATCATCATCATCATTATTCTTATCATCATCATCATTATTATCATCATCATCATTATTCGCATCATCATCATCATCATCATAATTATTCGCATCATCATCATTATTCGCATCATCATCATCATTATTCGCATCATCATCATCATCATCATTCTTATTTACTTCTTTTCACGGTATCCTCTACATTTCGTAATCACTGAAATTATTTCTACACACGCAGACACACACACACATACATACGAATTTTTGTACATTGACCTTTTTGGAGTTGCCAATAAGATCCAATAAAATAAAATACGGCAGACTTGTACTAGATAACTCTTTGTTACCATAAACCACTCACTGACCCACGACACCCACAACTTTTGACAATAAACACTTACGATGATTAATTTTTAGCGCAAAATTTATTATACCTGATCACGTGATTATAACTAACCAATCAGATTGCATTTTAAACAGATAGCAATCTGAATCAATTCTTTTGCATAAAACGGAAAGAATTTTCAAATTCCATTTTAGATGTGAGACATATCAAGTCTCTCCATCTCAATTATACTTTTGAATATCATATCACAGTGTAACCGGTAAAGTTTCTTTAAATAAATATTCTTAAAGACTGCAGTTGCATTTTCGATTTATTTAGGCCGCAGAAGAAAGTAAGTTATAGAAACATTCATCCTTGCAGAATATGGCAGTAGATTATTTATTTTTTATGCCCGAAACATCAACAATATAATTCATTAGCAAGTAAAGAATTTTGAATCCAATATTATTGCTTATTAATGACAAGTAATTCGTAATAATGAGGGGTTAAGAAATTTCTTCATTGCTTTCCCAATGACAAATGGGTTCCTGATAGAGTGAACACCCTATATAAAGTATAATAATGTAAACACAGTCAACTATTTTATTAATAAAAAAGGAATAAGAATTTTATAAAATCAACTGCAAATAACAGTAACTCAAGTTCAATGTAAAAGGACATTTTCAAAGCTGAAGGTCATCAATACAAGGTTAAGAAATTCGGCGTCTGAGGAATATTTAGAATCATATATGTTGTTATCCCCTGAAAAGGAATTGTTAGATGAATTGAATGCAGAAACAATTAGTGACAGATTCAAACAATCATTTAGTGAGCACAAATGATTGTTGTTAATGTACTGAATGTTATGCAATGCTCTGTTGAAATATTTGACATTTCAACCACCTGAAGAAAGCTGGAGTGTACAACGGCCGAAACGTTGTAATAAATATGGCGACAAAGATGAGGACAGTAGTCCGAATAATGTAAATAATGTACATAATACCTCATCTCAGAAATATAGACAGATACTGAAGAGCCGAAACGTTGCAATAAATATGGCGACAAAGATGAGGACAATAGTCCGAATAATGTAAATAGTGTACATAATACCTCATCTCAGAAATAAAGACAGATACTAAAACATTAAGGCATGACATTCTATATTTAAATTTGGTAATTACTGCCAGTAATATGTACAGTACTTGTACATTGTAATTACTAAGCAATATATATTTTTCCACAAAAATTTTAATGGTAACCTTTTTCTCACATATAATTATTTATTCATTTTGAAAATTAAACGATGGCATTGTAGTTATGGGTGGTCCCTTATGTCTACTGGAAAACCTATATTTTTAGACCTAGCCTGTCATTGCATAAAATAACGCGCAGTGGGTGATGTGAGAAATAAAAGAGTGCTCGATGTATAATAATAGAGCAAAAATTCACAGTAAGGATTATTATATATATATATATATATATATATATATATATATATGTAAAATGAGAACAAATGGAGTATAAATCCACTGTACGTAACATTTAATTTAAAAGAGGGCTCAATACAGAGTAGAGCTAAATATTATTTATTTTAAGATATTAAAACAAAAACATTAAAATCGCTACACGATTACAATCATGTTTCAACACTACAAATGTGTCTCCTCGGCTG
>CAHIKZ030001112.1:6272500-6342500 GCA_903632075.3 Acanthosepion pharaonis
ACCTATGCGCCCTGAAATGTAGCCAGGTGCATCCCAAATTAACAGCATCAATTATTCTTGTATTTAAAAATCTGTATTTAAAAAAAAAAGCTGGAGACGCTGAGCATATGATTTCCATGTCGAAATCAATTCTTTGCAATTTGATATTTTCAAACTGGGTGCTAAGTTCCTTAATCTTTACGAAGAATTGGATAATCCTTTACCCTTTGCCTTCTTTGATGGATGTAAATAAGTCATTGTCGGTTTCTCTAAAAACAATAACAAATTCTTCATAAATCTGTTTAAATGAAAAATCTACTACTAATCTCCTTTGGGAATGCTAAACCAAAACAGCCAACGATGAAATTTACTTTTCTTCTGCCTCAAAAACAAATCTAGTGTCGTTGACAAAACTAACCTGGCCGTTCGTCTCGAAATGGATCTCCAATCGATTGTGAACTGGGACAGGAATTGATTGGTTAACGTTAACGCCTCTAAAACAAAACTGCTCTCTATTACTCATTACAGAGAACCATCCCTGCCCCCCCCCATTAGAATGTCTGATGCTCAACTTCTCGAGAGCTCCTCTTTGCGACTACTCGGTCTCACATTGTCTGCTGACCTGAGATGGATCAAATACATTGAGTCAATAACTTCGTCCACCGCAAGGAAAGTTGGCTCCCTGTGCCGCGCCAGGAAATTTTTCTTGCCAGAGTTGATCCTTCAAATCTACAAATCAACCATTCGCCCTTGCATTGAGTATTGCTGCCATATATGGTCTGGAGCCCCTTCTGTTTGTCTCGAGGTCCTTTTCTTTTTTTTCAAAGACGGATATGCAATGTAATTGGCCCTGATCTGGCATCTCGACTGCAGTCGCTCTCTCACAAACGTGCCGTCGTCTCCCTCTGTCTTTTTCACAAATACTTTCACGGTAACTGCTCCGATGAGCTGCTTTCGCTGGTTCCCAGGCTTCATGGATTTAAGCATTCAACTAGACTGGCATCTCGCTCCCACCCTTTCACTGTCAAAACTGTTAAATGTAGCCGTCTCTTCTACTCCAATAGCTCGCACCTCTCGCCTGTGGAACTCCGTCCCCTTTTCCTCTTTCCCTGATAGCTATAATCTCCAACTATTCAAATGTAATGTCAATCGACGTCCCCAGATGCCCTGGTCTATCCCCTATCCTTCTCTTCATCCTTTCCTCTATCACTCCTATTTACGCTTGCTCCAACTCTCTGTAACCCCTTGCTTTCTGCCTTGCTTGGGGTGAAACGCTTTAAAAATAAAGCCTAATATAGTGGATACTTAAGCATACTTAAATATTCAGTTTAAATATAAATGCTTCTTTCAGGAAACTTTCCTATTTTCTAATTCCATGACACATTCTTCCTTATTAACCGTCTGCGCCCTACGCTCCTGACCAATTTTAACACTTCTACCTGAGCTCCTGAGTCAAAATTCGCAAATAATTGTAAATGTTTCACGATACTTCACCAGACTCTATATACCAACAGTCAGTCAGTTATGTGCCATGCGTGATAAATGCTTAGGCGATCATGTACCTAACGAGGCAGATTTTTTTTCCCGCTGTAGGTTGCCATTTCTTTCTGCGGTAGACGAGTTGCTATCCAAGGCTATGGTATTCGGTCCGTCACGCTATTTATCCATAACTTGGGGGGGGATAAGAACCGTCCTGCATACATCTACACGCATAATCGTTTCTTTACTTACACCCTCTTATACTATCAAATACTTTAACATCCTAAATGTTCCCCATGCATATTTATGTAGTATCTATTACGTTTATACACGTGACGTGTGTCTGACCAATGGGAACTCCCAAAAATCATAACATTCCAGTCGTCTGTCTTTTTGCTTTTTCATTTATATCCTCGATCTCTGACGAAACCTTAATAAAGCCGAAACATGTTAGATTAAGATTCTTTTCCGACTTATTTATTTCATGTTATCATCTTGTCGGATTCCTATCCATATCTGATTTACATTTGATCTTCAACTCATAAATTTGTAAATAAACACATGTATTTGTGTGCATCTTATGGGCATGGTCACCTTGCTTAGAGTGGAGCGATTAAAATCTGTCCTCCATTACGATTTGGGCGGTCTCCTCAAAGATGAAGAAGAGACTTGAGGTAACGAAGGTATGGTTCTACAGAAGGATGCTAAGGATACCATGGACCGAGTGTGTGACCAATAATGAGGTTTTGGAAAGGATGCAAACAAGGAGGAAGATTATACTTAACATCAGACAGATGCATCTGAAATTTCTGGGACACGTAATGAAAAAGAAAGGCTTGGAGAATCTGACACTCACACGTCGTATAGAAGAAAATAAAGACAAGGGAAAGCAGCCCTTAGCGGAGTAATCATAACATTCCAGTACAATGTCCCTTTTCTTTTTCATTTCTATCTTCGATCTCTGACGAAGACTTAATAAAGCTGAAACATCTCAGATTAAGATTCCTTTACGACTTTCATTTTATCATCTTGTCAGATTCCTATCCATATCTGATCTACATTTGATCTTCAACTCATAAATTTGTAAATAAACACATGTATATGTGTGCGTCTTATGGGCATGGTCGCCTTGATTAGGAGGAAACGATTAAAATATGATATTTTGCTATCTTTCCTCCTGTATAGCGTTGAGACAATCTCCTAAAAGTGAAAGAGGAGACATGAAGCAACAGAAATGTGGTTCTACAGAAGGATACTGAGGATACCATGGACCGAACATGTATGGAGAAAAAGAAAGCTAAAAGAAAACTAATACTTAATATCAGAAAGAGACAGTTGCGGTATACAGTGCACATGATGAGGAAGGAAGGCTAGGAAAATCCGATACTCACAGGACAGATTGAAGGCAAGAAGGACAAAGGAAAACAACGCATAATATAATATATAAGCTTGAGTAAATGGATGGCGAAATAGGGCTTAGGAAAAATAATATAAAGACGAAATTTATTAAGACAGGAAGATGTGGAGAGCCATGGTCTCTATGTTTTGTGGCACATGAAGAAGAAGAATGCTTGCCTGAATTTCGATGACATCCTCTGTTATATATATTTGTACTTTATTTACATTATTCTGACTATTGTCCTCATCTTTGTCGCCATATTTATCACAACGTTTCGGCCGTTCAGGTGATTGGAACGTCGAACTGAATCCCTTATTTCGCTCACTGGGGTAGACTGTTCTAGTTCCACGTGCCATGTTTTGATGGATGTCAGTTATCAGTTATTTCCTGCTAATTTCTCTCTCCAAGTTCTCCACTGCCTTAACCGGGTATTGAACTCTTTGGGTCCTGTCACTGGATCTAACCAACGCCTTTATCCACTGTGCCATGTGTCCTTGAGGACATCTGGGTATGAATTTCTGGGTATTATAAACCTAATGTCTTCAGCAACCATTTTACCAGTGCTCATATTGCAATTTTGCTGTTATCATTCCATGTTTTTACCAGAGCTCATATTGCAACTTACAACTTGTGATAAATATGGCGACAAATATGAGGACAATAGTCCGAATAATGTAAATAATGTACATAATACCTCATCTCAGAAATATAGATATATTTATACTTCTATGATATCTACTGGTAGTTCGTATTTTGGGTGTCTTTTCTTGCTGACAGTAATAGACTCTGTCTTCTTACAGTTCATGGTTAGTGCTTTATTTATGCGTTCTTTTATAACCCCGTCTAGAATAGTGCTATTCCAAGTGGTGGTCCGCGGAACGGGGCCGGTACGCCTACCATCAGCTACGAAAATCTAAATAAGAGAGATGAGGCAACATCTGCAAATAATAAAGTTGAAAAAAAACTGCCCACGTACTATTCACACAGAAAGACGTCAATCGGTAAACCAAGTAGGAATATTAGAAGCTTTTGAGAATCATTAATTAGGAAGGGGAAAAACAATGGATTCAGGATTCAATAGCGATGGAAGAATATGCAAAGCTGAACAGGGTTGCTGAGGACATGGACGGAGACAGTCACAAGAAAATAAGTGCAAAAACCAAGCATGACAATGATGAGAGGGTCTGTGTTGTAGTGTAAATCGGGATTTCCTTAGATCAGTGCTTCTCAAAGTGATGGTCCGCGGACCAATTGCCAGTTTGAGAACCATCAGTTACTGCTATGCGGCCAGTATCCAGGCTATGTTAAGATTCATTTGAAGAATTGGTAGATACCAGCCAAACGGTACTACACCGCCAGAGCCAGTGCCGTCAGAATTTGTACCTTTCAAAGTTTTACTGAAGTGCTTATTCGTTATGGTTCCTTTTATTAACCGCTAGTAAGTAAGCTAGTAAGTTTGAAAATTTTGAAATCTTTCTCCTAAAATATTTTTTCAAGAAAATGAGGTTTCTTAAGTCGACAAACTGTTATCGGACTTTCCCGTATTGGGGGTGCTTCCTTTTTAAATTTTTGTTTGAAATAGTGCTAACGTGTTTTGAATTGAGAGTTTTGACTTCTCCTAGACCGGTTACCACACACAGTGATGGTCCGTGGACCGGTGCCGTAACGCGAACCATCAGCTACTGGTACGCAGCCAATGTCCAGGCCATGTTGAGGAATCATTTGAAGAATTAATAGATGCCAGCTAAACGGTACACTACCAGTGCCAGGGCCGTCAGAATTTGTACTTTCGTACCAAACTTGGTATTTTTGCTCCGATCGGTACAACTTTTACTAAAACTTAAATTATTTGGTGCCATCTGAAATAAATTCTTTAATTTGGTATTTTTCGAAATAGATTATTTGGCTATAATATAATTATAATAATGTGGATTTAGGTGAATATTCATTAGTTTTTATTAATTATAAGCCGCAAAAAAAAAGGGTATGGGCAAAGTATAGGAATAATATGGATATCCATTCTCCATTGCGCGTGGGGCACTGTCCTCAATTGAACCACGACTGGATAAACTGACAAAAGAGAAGCAGGATTATCTTTCACACTAGTAAAGATTAACGTTATGTAATTTTTGTTTTGTGTTAATAAACTGCTTATTTTTTATTACTATTTATATGTTTTGTTATTGAACTATTTTTTTGCAAAATAAATGGAAGATAAAAAAATTTGGGACTACCAGGTAGTGTAAGCTTGGATGTGCGGGTGGTGTAATGGATACTGGCTTGGAATCTTTAATCGGAGGGCCGAGTTCAAATTTCGATTGGATCCTTTATTTATGCGCAAATACCCTTGGGAAAGGCATGAATCCACCTCTTCCCCTTCCAAATATTGGCTAATTAATAAGCATTTATTGAAAAAAAAGTTTGAACAAAGTAACTATAAACAATTTTTTTCTATCATCTGCCAGCCGCAATGATGGAGAGAGCACAATCGCCATTGAGCCACTCCGTTTCGCAAGGCTCGTCCCTTCTCCGAAAGAACGCCATTGAACGAGGGCCAATAACCCCTGAAGTCTCCACTGCCACAGGTGTCAAAAAATCGATCAGCAACAGATGAATATTTAACTATTTTTTTTCTCTGCGTCCCGGACCTGATCAAATTGCCGGCCGAAAATATATCCGCACACGTCGCATCCCAAATCAACGACTTCCCCATTTTAAAAGGGAAAATGGTAATGCCATCCGGCCGCTTTCCATCACCACGGTCGAGGCCTACGGGTTCGATTTGGGAAGGGAACCCAGCTGCATCCAAACCTCTTTTGATGATGTCGTTTATTGCTGCATGCCGTGGAAAGCGGCCGGCACTACGACGACAGGAGAGAGGATGCACACCAAACTCATCAGTGGAAAAGTTAATAAGAATATTACTAAATCATTATTAATAAGAATTGTATTACTAAATCATTATTTTCTATAAAAATATCTTAAAATCTAAAATGATTTCGGGGCTTTAAATAAGCTGCAAATGATTGATAAGTCGTAGAATATGAATGTATCAAAGTTTCTCAGTTAAAGAATGCCGAATGTTACCTTATAAGGAAACAGCTAATATTATTATTACCATTATTATTTGCAAATAATTTTATCTTTTATAAATCTGAAGTAACTTGACTTGGAACATCGTGGCTGCCTTCGTGGGCCTTTTGTGTATGAATGAAAGCTATTGTCATGAATAGCTTTTTTTCCACCAATATCAAAAGTGCAAACAAAGCCCCGTTCTGCTCACTTCTATAATAAAACACACAGTAATTACACGCATTCATAAGCCTAATCTGCTATGAGTTTTTTTAGCCGATCTAAAACGTCGTGCAACTGATAAGATTTTGCTACTTATATTGATACAAATTCTGATCTCTCTTGTGGCTTTACAACCGTCGTTGAGTCTAATCTTATCGGCGTCAAAAATGTAGAATAAAAGTACGTGGGAGAACTCCAAGAAAACACGGAAAGAAAGCAATACTAACAAGGATAGTTATTTACTAAGCTTTTACCGGCCAGTTTTTTTTTTAACTTTTGTATACTAATGTTCTTCAAACACAAAGCCTAAGCCCCACTCAAAGTAGAAGGCTACTGTGTGGTGGTGTATGAGCCTAAGAGTAGACAAGAAGTGTGGGGTTATGCAGAGGGAAAACACTTAATATTAGACTCGTAGAGGTTAATATTGTAAATGGGGGAAAAAAACACCCTGTCGGGAGTCTGATCTACATAGCAACGGTTCATGGGAAGAAGATGTCTGAATGGAACTTCCTCCTTACAAATGGAATACGAAGGGAATGGAGCTGATTCCCTCCTGTGCTAGTGGCATGGCAGGTCCCTGTTGCAAAGATCATGGCTGGCGGGAATATAGCTCAGCAAAAGACATGCTATAGAAATAGCAATAGAGCAGCGAGAGGCTCACGTTTTATCTGTGGGAAAAGAATTGTAGGGTGGAAAATACTTCATCGGCAAGAGATGCTTTTTTTTTCTACTAAAGTTCATCCGGTACAAAACACAAGAGACACTCAAGGTAGATGAGCACAAGAAAAGACAAGAAGTGCATTTGTTCATGAAGTAATGTTGGAAAAACAAGTTAACCCTAGATTTGAAGAGAACAAGATTGTAGTAACTGGGAAAATATTCTGACGAGAGTCTGTTCCACAAAGCAGCAGTTCTTTGAAAGAAGATGTCCGAGTGGGACTTCCTCCTTATTTATGGAATACAAAGGGAATAGAGATGATTCACCCCTGTGGATGACAGGTCCCAGTTGCAAAGGGCTGGTGGGGCTAAGTAATGTAGCTCGGCAGAAGACATGCCATCGAAACAGCGATAGAGCAGCGAGAGGAAATGGGCTTACGACACCAAATAGAGTATGAAACGTCTGGAAGATCGTGTTGCGCCAGTCTTTTGTATGAAGTGCTGTCTGACTTGAAAACCGGCATTTGAATTTGTATAAGTTCTAACATCACTTATAGGCACCGAATAAATTTGAGGCGGGGATCTATCTCAACCACATAACGGGTGAAACACTATTGTACGCTCCAGAAAGTACCTGGCTCCTACTGGCATGCTTTATCTTTACAAGAATCAAATTAGAGTAAAAACTTAGTATTGCTTCCATTCTTGGGCTGGAGCTGCACACTCCTCACTTTCGAAGCTTGCTCAAAATCATTTATGAGGATTTGTCTGGGATGACATATTTTCCATTTTGCAACGTCTTTCCCCACGTTGCAAGCATATCGCTATTTCCAGGGCAAATGTTCAGATTAGCGCTCCATTATTTAATTCTACCAATTCATCCCCTTCCAGATAAGATTCACCATGCCTCGCCCATAAGATCAAACCGCCCTCATTCATTTCGTATTCGAATTGCAACTAGTAAGTTCCATTCAGACAGCTACCCCCTCAAGAACCTCTGTTTTGTGAAGCATAATCCCGTGGGGATACTTCCCCAATGCTAACCACTTCAAGTTAAGAGTAAAACGTTATATATTCTCAAAATACTCATAATCTTCTCTTCCTATGCTTACTCTCAGATTCATATGCCATTTTTTAAACTTCTACATTGAGTGGCTCTCGGATTACAGCCGCATCAGGTTGAAACAACGGCTTCCCTACGATCACTGGAGTAAGCAACGTCGAACCTGATCAGGACCTTGATGGGTAACCACATGGGAATACCGGGTACTGTAAGCTTGGAAGGACGGGTTGTTTAACGGATAATGGTTCGGAATTGTTATTCGGAGACTTGAGTTCAAATTCCCGTTGGCTTCATTATATTTACTTATGCGTAAATACCCGCAAGAAAGGCATGACTCCACCTCATCTCTCTCCATCTATGGGTTAATTTATAAGATTTGTATCCATAAACTATTATTATCTTTTAAAAAAGTGATTTTTGCAATCTAAAACTATTCTGACTGAATAACCTGCATAAGGTTGATAACCCGTAAAAAATGAATCAATCAACTAATCAATGAACAATATTAAAAAAAAAAACTGACACAGCTAAAGATTTGGTTTGGGAAACGAGTTTGCTAGCCACTGCACTATGGTAGGCACCCGATCATTATTTATTAAGCTTATTTTTCTGACAAAAGGCCGAAGTAGATAGTTACCCTGGTCTCCCCAGTGAAGCGGGTTGTGACACAAGGTCGGGTTTTAAGTGGAGAACCTGGGCGCCAAGTACAAAAATTCCCAGAGTCTCCGCAACCGTTGGTTGCGTTGATCTCGGTGTGTGCACCGATCCCCCTCTCTCTGATGCCATGAGAGGGTACAGCGTCGGGCATCTGCTCGCTAGGAGTGGGCACAGCACAGTGTGATTTTCGCCAGTTGCGCCTCTGTCTTCCGACGGAGCCGCAACTGAGTCGCACTCTGCCTGAAGACAGAGACGCAACTGAGAGAATATCAATAAAACCTACCCGGGAATGAAGGCTGAAGTAAGGATACCCACTGTCAGAATCGAACTCTGAATTTGTGAATTTGTCTTCAAGATGTGTAATGGTGACTGTTCAAAGTTTCTTAAAGATTGCCTTTTGTCTGACTATCGAGGAATATCGTCTGTGCTGTGTCCCTTCAGGACGTGGGCGATCATAACTATCTACAATATCCTGCCATTTACAGCTCTTAGTATTTTTTTTATTCTCGCTGTCTCTCCCAATCTCTATTCGATCAATCATTTACACAAGCGCGTTAGGTTGTCTATATGCTGATTTTCTCTGTCCCTCTTGTCTTCAATATGCCTTGTGAGTGTCAAATTTCCTAAGCCGTCTTTCCTGATTTTTTGCCCTAGAAATTTCATCCTGTCTCTTTCAGGTTATTTACCCAATCCTCCCCGCAAAACGGCCGTTTTATAACGTGGGGCTTTCTGATAATTTTTTCACCCTGGGCAAAAATTTCCCGTAGGCCCCGTAATAACGGGGTCGAGTTTGTATACCTCCCCAGACGAAACTCTGCTCTTTAACACAATCTCGTTTGGGTTCCTCTCTGCGCGGAGGCAGAGAGATCGATAAGAGGGGAGAAAACCTATCTTTCTCTTGAAACTATGTTAAGTATAATGTCCTTTTTTGTTTCAATTTCTTCCAAAACTTCATCATTGCTCACATGTTCAGTCCATGGTATACCCACCGTCCTTCTGCTCAAACAAATTTCTGTTACATCGTCTCTTCTTCATCCGTGATGAGATGATCCAGCATTCACCAACATAGAATGGGTCTGATATTAAATAACAGTTCCCTTTTCTTTGTTTCTAACGAGTTTTTTTCCTGTTACTTTGCTTAACTTCTGAAAGGCATAATATCCTCTGTTAAAACAGTTTCTAGATATTTACATTTTTTTTTTTACTTCATTGACTTTGGTATCTCTAATTTGTAACTGTCTATATATCTGAGCTAATGTACACTATTTACATTATTCGGACTATTGTACTCATCTTTGTTGCCATATTTATTACAACGTTTCGGCCCTTTAGTATCTGTCTATATTTCTGAGATGACGTATTATGTATACTATTTACATTATTCGGACTATTGTCCTCATCTTTGTTGCCATATTTATTGGTTGAAATGTCGAACTGAACCCTTTATTTCGCTCGCAGAGGTAGACTGTTCTAGTTCCACGTGCCATGTTCAAATTTAGTATCTGTGTATATTTCTGAGATTACATTATTCGGACTATTGTGCTCATCTTTGTCGCCATATTTATTGGTTGGAATGTCGCACTCCACCCCTTATTTCGCTCACTGGGATAGACTGTTCTAGTTCCATGTGCCATGTTTAATGGATGTCAGTTATCAGTTCTCTCCCGTTAATTCCCCTCTCCAAGTTCTCTTAGCCAAGTATTGAACTCACACTCTTTGGGTCCTGTCACTGGATCTAACCAACGTCTTTATCCACTGCGCCATGTGTCTTCAGCAACCACTTGTAATTCGCATGTTGGGTTCTTCTTTTTGATGATATTCCGTCTTCTTACAATTGATGCTTCGTCCTTTCTTCACACTTTCCTTTACCACCTTGTGAAGGTCATCTGCATATCTAATGCTGATAAGATGACCTCGAGTAGGAATTCTAATTCTCTCAAAATCACATCACGAATGAGCGTTTAATAGGAATCTCTTTCACAAACAGTAGCATGCAGAAGTGGGGGGTCAGAAGGTGCGACGACTCCCCCCAAACACGGACATCGATATTGGAAGGGCATCAACTCAAAGAGTGAAATAAAAATTTAGCTTATATTTAATTTGAATAAAATGTTTATTTCATGTTTCATCTGTTTTTACATATATAAAACGTCTTGGGTAAGACGATAAACTACATCCGTGTCCTGGGTATGACGATAAACTACATCCGTGTCCTGGGTATAACGATAAACTACATCCGTGTCCTGGGTATAACGATAAATTACATCCGCGTCATGGGTAAGACGATAAACTACATCCGTGTCCTGGGTAAGACGATGAACTACGTCCAACAGCAAGGCCTCTGATCAGGAGGTTTTGAGGAGCATTGAACCATTTCTTAATTGCTGGTGTTCCCAGGTCCACCCTGACCCGGGGTGGTAGCACCTGTTAGGGTCCCAACTATGGGCAAATAGCTAACCCTCCCCAAACTAGGGTCAAAACACTATGAAAGTGTAAAATAGGTTTTAATACTAGCAATACATTTTTGAAGATAAAAAAATATTACCAGCAATGCATTTTTAAGAAAAAAGTTATTACCAGAAAAAAATTATTATTATCAGCAATACATTTTGTAAAAAAATATTAGCAGCAATAAAAATCTTGTCGGCATTAAAAAAAAGAAACAAAAAAAAACATTGAAGTTGATATGCCACAAACAAAACCAAACATATTTAAAATGGCTTCCTTTCTCCCATTTCTCAGTACTAGACCCTATAGAAACTTGAGTCTTAGGGGCTTACAATCAAGGAGTTGGCCCCGGACATCACCAAATATTACCAAACCTATGCACGTCACTGCTCACAATACTTGCAAATTGATCTGAGAAATGAGCTCTCCACAACGTTATAGACGAGTACCCGATAGATATTTCCTAAGTTGATCTTAGTCTACCACAAGACTACTTTGCGTGGGTTCCCAGTGAAAATAAAACAATATAGTTTCTTGTTGCTTCTCATGTCGTGCTTGCTCATCTCAGATGTCACACATTCACTGAATCTATTATCTATTGCTCGCCACCGCCAAGAAAGAAAAAGGCTTATCACATAGGAACAACTTAATTTGTTACTGACGACTTAGCCCGACTTACAGAGCTTTCTAGATGATTCTATAACAAGATGCCCGGAGCTGTTATCTGACCGTAGTGCGCGAAAAATATCTACATTTACATAATCCCCCATTTTTTTCTTTTTGTATTAGCTAAATGTCGTATCATTGGGGTCGGTAATCCGCTTAAAGCCCTCTTCGTTTTCTGGGTTTTTCAAAACCTGGAATCAGCGTTAAATGGAGATTTCCGGCTGTACATGAGATTGAAATTAAGAAGCGAATTAAGTAGAAGCTGAATGCTTTCCACAATGTTTTATGATTTGCAACAGACGCTTGGATAAGTACATGAAAAAGGGAGTACTTAGTCCCCTTTAAATTAATCAAAAGGAGTACTTTGAAGGGAATAAAGGCCAACTTTATCTAAGGAAAGTGATTTTCTCTCAGTTTTAACTGGCTTCACCCTTAACGATCACGATTTACGGACATATCACGTTATAACACCATTTCTCGTAAGAATATCGAAGTGAAGCAACGTCGAGTCTGGCCAGTACCTAGACGGGTGAACGTTTCGGAATACAATATGCTGTGGCTTGGATGTATGGGTGATGTAATTAATAACGGCACGAACTAGGAAATGGGAGAGCGGTGTTCAACCTCCAGTCGGGTTTGTTATATTAACTTACGTGGGGATAACCTTAGGGAAAATATGAATTCACCTCTTTTCCCCTCAGCTATGGGTTAATTAGTAAGACGTGTATCAGCAAAACATTATTATCTCCAAAAAATATTACAATCTAAAAATATTTTCTGTCTTTAAATAACTCACGGACGGTTGATAAACCGTAAAAACAAATGAATCTGCATCGCGCTCTCTCTACAAGGCCCTAACCTAAGCTCTAAGTAATTTTTGTCTTTTTACTATTCTTCCTACTTCCTGTCATTCATTTTAGCGAGCTAGGTAGCTTATTCGTCTATTTCTTTTGTTCTACTTGCCTTTAATATGACTTGTACGTGTCAAATTCTCCAAGCCTTCCTTCCACATTATGTGTTCCAGGAATATCAACTGTCTCTTTTTTTATTGTAAGCGGACCTCTTATTTGCATTTTCCTTAAAACTTCATTGCTCACATGCTCCCTCCATGGTATTCTCTGCCTTCTTCTGTAGAAGCACGTCTCTGCTGCCTCAAGTCTCAGTTTCATCCTGACACACGGCCACATCACGTTGAAACATCAGTTCCCATACAATCCGCGACAACTTGGGACTACCAGGTGCTGTAAGCTTGGATGTGCGAGTGGTATAATGGATAACGGCTCGGAATTGTTAATTGGAGAGCCGAGTTCAAACTCCAATTGGGTTCGTTATATGCACATACGGATCAATGCCATTCATCTGTTAGGAAATTGTCCAACATTAACTGCCGTATAGAATGAATGATATTACATAGCAGCTCATCGACTGTTAACTTTAAAACAGGAACCTATTATTAATGCCACCGCTTAGAATGTTTGGCAAACATGAATAAACGTGACCGCATTACGACGTAGTGTCAAAAGGACAGTTTTTCCCATGACACCGCTTTTTCAACAACCTTCGCTCTTTGGCAATGTTTAATGTTTTAAAAAGCAATGATTAAAATTGTAATAAAACCTAAACATATTAATATGAATTTATACATTTTCTTTGATCTTCAGGATTTACAAAATATTAAACACTATTTATTAGATTGTTTATTTACAAGAATAATTTTATATTTACATTCTATAAAAAATCTAATTAGAACTAATGTAAAAAAATTATTTTGTTCTAAAAAATGTTAAATTTCGCGCATTTTTATGGCCTTTTAGGTTCAAGCGGCGAAGCTCCAAGATTTTTTTTTAATATTCGGAAGGGGATCTTACATATATTGGCCAACGGGAATCATGTTTTTCTAGCAGCTAACATTTTTTGCTAGAGCCGAATTTTAAAAAGCGATAAGAATTGTAATAAAGACTAAGCATAGGAAAGTGAATTTAGACATTTTCATTGTATTTAACAAATGAAAACAAAAATAATAAACACTATTTAATTGTTGGAATGGTTGAAAAAACATCAGCTCTTTGCCTGCAGGGATACAGAAGGCGATTATCTCCCTTTGGTGGAGATGTGTCACATGACGGCCGCTTAGTGATGTAATTTCATATAGTGATATGATTGACCAGTCATTCAGTTTGTTTACAGCAGCCGAATCGGCTGGTTGCTTTTTTTTGTTAGCATGGGGCAAGTTTCCCTGGCTGAAGCTAAATATGCCTCCTTCAGCAAATGCTACAGTTTACAAGTCCATGATGCCGTTTTCTCAATAGAATATATCTTCCCGAGATATAAAAATCTCCAGTTAGCAGTCCTCAATTTGAGTAAAGCCAAGATTCGCTACTTTCCATTCTTGGAATATGTCCTCGCTTGGGTCATAGTAGATGAAACCAGCTCGCTTGAATCTGGAGTCCTAAATATGCCTTCTCCAGAATCACAGAAGAACCTCCATATTATATGTAAGACTCTTCCTTTTTGTTTCTCCTTACACTCTGCTTGCTGTGTAGATATATGATATATTGTTTACTACATAATACACACACACACACACATATATATATATATATATATATATATATGATTAGAATTGGAATAAAAATTAAACGTACGATGAAAGTGATTTATGGACGATTTTTAATTAATTTATTGATAACAATTCATTTTTTATTACAAAGTCGTAGTTAAATTAGGAGTTTTATATTTTTTTAGTTTAGCGGACGATTGTTGTTTGAAGCTAAAGTCTCCCCGGATATCTACGGCCTATTAAGTAAGCAATGTTTAAGCAAGATTTATTAGAGTATTTTGAAATGCCACACCCTTTTCATAGTTCAATCATAGTTCTTCAAAGATTCCTTTGTCTTTACTCTCTGTTAATTAGCATGAAATCTTCGGAAAGATATTAGAATGGTGTCCGGCTGCCTTTTAAAGTGGATTAAGAATAGTCCTTTTAAAGTGGATTAAGAATAGTCCTTTTAAACTAGTTGACAACCAAGGATGTTTGTATAAACCATTTTCTGCTCGTTACTGCTGATTCGTCCGCACGGCGATATACAAGCAGTTCTAAATCTAGTAAAAAATGATATATAAACAAATAGTCAAGTCTCTGGCTTCAACGAAATAAAATGATCGGATTTGTTTCTTATTTTCAAAGCTATTTCCATACCATCTTGTGTACGGCATTGTTTTCTTCTATCCGCCTTAGTTTCCACATCAAGGTGGCATACAGCGTGTTTCCGAATGTTTGACGAAGAGAATAACGCTTATTATATGAGTGACTACGAAATGATGGGATTAATATGTATTGATTGGCACTTTGAACTCAAAACAGGACATTTGTTTTCTGTCAATGTCCCACTCTGCAGATCACTGCCTAGAATCGTTGTATTTCTCTGACCTTTGTGTTGAAGTCAAAGTGCAGTACCTGGTCGTAGGGGTCGAACAGTTCTTCTAAACATGGGTACTGATCGCTTCTAGAATTCTTGAATAAAATAGTTGTAATCTGGAAATCTGATCTACCTGACAACCTCAAACAGAGATTCTTCCGAGCAACTGCAGAGGTGTTGCTATTGCACGAACGATAACTAAAACCAGATATCTGTCTATATCTCTGAGATGAGGTATCATGATTACTTGCATTATTTACATTATTCAGACTATTATCCTCATCTTCATTGCCATATTCACAACGTTTCGGCCTCATCTCAGAAATATAGAGGCCGGAACGTTGTGAATATAGCAATGAAGATGAGGATAACAATCTGAATAATCTAAAAAAGGCAAGTCATCAAAATACCTCATCTCAGAGATATAGAGGCCGAAATATTGTGAATATGGTAATGGAGATGAGGATAACCGTCCGAATAATGTAAATAATGCAAGTCATCAAAATACCTCATTTCAGAGATATAGAGGCCGAAACATTGTGAATATGGCAATGGAGATGAGGATAACAGTCCGAATGATGTAAATAAAGCAAGTAAATCCCTAGCGTCTAAATTTGATGGAATTTACTCTCAGATGTTGAAAGATATACCTAACATCTCTTGGAGAGATCATCAAAATCACTACAAATACTTTGGTGTATGGATTGCCTAAAACAAATTTAGTGTAAGAGATAATGACATTGAACATAGACTAAACCGTGCTAGAAGTAGTTTCCCACAATGCAGCACTTTGGTACAAAGCCAAAAGATTAATCTGAAAATTCGTGTCACGTCCTTAAATAGCCTCATTAGATGGTGACTTTCATATGGACGTCAAATATGGCGCCATACCTGTTCAGAAATATCTAAACTCTCAGCTGTATACAATTGCTTTCCAAGATCAATGGTTAAAATGGCTTTGAGAGAATTAAGTCTACGGGGCTTGGCGAATACATTTACATAATCACAAAGAATTGTTCTAGTTAACAGAACCCACATCACTCGAGGGCTTTCGACGGCAGAAGTAACTAAAATGGATATTATATGAAAATCGAAGAGGAAATAAATGGTATAATCAAGATGCTGACGTTCCACGCTACTTCTAATAAAAGGTTATGAAGGAAACCCCCGGCAATACATAAAAGAGCGATAACAGCTACTAGATTGAGAAACCTATTTTACTTAAAAGTTGTTTCATAAGAAATATTTTATAAATTTCAGTCGACAGTAATACTAGCTGCTAGGTCAAAGAATGTCGAATGTTTCCTTATAAAGAAACGGTAATATTATCATTACCAATAAATTCTTCAGTATAATCTACTTGAACAACGGCAGGAAATTTAACGTGTATTGCTGTCACTTGACCCAATACAATTGTCACTAGCAAAAGTACAACTAAATAATAATAATAATAATAACAACAACAACAACAACAAGACGAATGACAAAAATAACGAAAATAATAAAATTAATAATACGCTATCAAAATCGAAATCTCAAAAATGTGGCACATGGGGACATCAACAATCTCTGTTGTAGTCGGAGCCCACGGATTGTTTGGAAAATATTCCAATAGACTCATTGAAGGGATTTCTGGTAGTTCATGCCTTCAAGAAATACAAAAAAAATGTTCTCACACCTTACGAAGAGCTTTTTCTATGTAAAATATGTAAATATGTGTTTTTGTGTTTCTTTTTCAATTACTCAATGGAAAATGTCATGACGCCATTTCTAACCTTAGGTCTCTGGCCGGGATCCCGAAAGAAATGAGTACACACTAGAAACCAAAGAAAATGAAATACTACTACTAATTATTATTAGTAGTAGTACTACTACTACTACTACTAATAATAATAATAATAATAATAATAATAATAACAATAATAATAATAATAGTAATATTAATAGTAATAATAAGAAAAAGAAGAAAAATAATAATAATAATAATAATAGTAATAATAATAATAATAAAAATGAATATCTCCATAGACATTACAAAGTAGTGACATATGTTCACTGGAAGATATGCAAGAAGCACAAAATCGAAACCACTGAGAGACGGTATGAGCACCAACCAGACACAATTACCCAAAATGAAACTATTCTCTGGAACATGCCTATTCAAACTGACAGGGAAATAAAAGCCAACAGACCTGATATTGTCATAAAAGACAAGAAATTCAAGAAGTGTATGCTTATTGACATAGCAGTACCATCTGAGGGAAACGCCTCCCATGAAAACTATTGAGAAATTGTCCAAATACAAGAACCTGGACATCGAGATTAACAGGATGTGTGGAATGAAGTCTGTACCAATAGGAATCGGAAACTCTCGGACCTCGTGAGTGTCCCAGGTAACATCAACATACAAGTCGCCCAAACTATCGCCCTACTAGGAACATCCCATATAGTAAGAAAAGTGCTATCAATTAAATAACAATTTTTCTATAAGACCTAAGGATAAAACATCATATACACAAATAATAATAATAATCAGAAGAAGAAGAAGAAAAAGAAAAAGAACAACAACATTAAGCTCATTCAGAAAGAGCCTTTGTTGCCCTACTTCTCAAACTAGTGACCTTGCCTCGGTGTCTGATTTAATAGCACTCTACATTGAGTGGCTCTTGTGTCTTGTATTGGGTGCAAAATAGTAAAATAGAAATAATTTTACAGTAACGCAATAAGGGAAACCCACTACTGGGTATTTTAAGTTTGAGACAGATTCCCATCTATTTACATTTAAGAGGAATGGTCGCTTTTACTTTTTCCATCTTCGTTTTACGAACACCTACCTATGATTCAGCTCTTTTCTATACCACTTTTTGTTTAAAGGAAATCGTTTGCCCTGCGTCTTATAAATCGCCAAATTGTCTTTCGCTTTCATCTAAAAGAATACGAACGATTTCACTTGCGTTTTCTAGATGGGCGTGAGAGGTGTAAAATACATTCTTTTCATTTCTAAGGGATTTCTTCTTCTTTTTTTCTTCTTTTTCTTTTCCTCGTTCAATGGCATATTACTTATTTATGAAATCATTTCGTATATTTCAAAATATCAAGATTCATTCAAAATTTTTCAAAGAAAAAATTTATACATCCCATCTTCCGTTTCAGATGCCGCCGGGCAAAATATCGAATCCGCGCTAATTGAAAATAGTAAAATGAACTGGATTGACGTTACTCTTTATTTTGTTTGCACACTAGACTTTTCAATCTTCCTTAAATATTTGCTCGTTTCCTTTCTTTTTAATCATATATATATATATATATATATATATATATATATATATATATATATATGTGTATATCCGTATGTGTGGTAATGTGTGCGCGCCACTGTTCACGTGTAGCTTTTGGGAGCATAATCTACTCGGATTCAACGAGATTATGGTCCGTAAGTAAGATAAAAAAAAATGATTTCTTACAAAGATAAACAGTGATTTTATATATATATATATATATATATATATATATATATATATATATATATATATATATATATATATATATATATATATATAATGTGTGTGTGTGCAGCGGATGGAAGCAGAAATTCCTTACTATAAAATGAGATGTTATCATTTATTTTTATTTCACTCCGGCGTTTATATATACAATCGTTCAATCATCTATCGCTTAAAATATACAACTGTCATTGTAGTTGCATTCGTATGTCTATATATATTAACTCAATTTATATACATATGTGTCTGTGTTATAAAACATAATTACATATGTGCCTACATTTGAAATGATAGATAGATAGATAGATAGATAGATAGATAGATAGATAGACATTTCTTAATATAAAGATATAGCGTGCGATGGATAAATTTTCGTCTAAATGACGCCCTTCCAAAAAAAAAAATTGAAAATAACACCATCTCATTTTAACAGATATATTTACCAATTTCACACAAAAATATCTTGAAATACGAAAGAATAAATTTATTCAATAAAATCGACATTGGCTTGGACTACGACTACCAGACGACTTACGGAATCTCCTGCAACTCTTCTGGACGGCCTCCTTAAGCTGGTGAAAGCTGCTATAATCTTTGCCTTCAGTATTACAAGGCATTCTTTTGGTCCGTCGCTCAACTCCGCCCCGCACATAATAATGAAGGGGGTTGCAGTCTGAGGAGTTAAGTGGCCAAATGCAAGGAGTGATGTGGTTACAGAAATTGTCCGACAGCAAAGACTGGGTTCTTCTGCTTATGTGGCATGGTACAGAGTCCTGTTGCTAGACATAAGATCTTCCAGTAGCCATCCTCTTGACCCAGGGAAGCACTACCTCCTCAATACACTTGATGTAGGCCTCTATTGATTCTGTGGCCCTGTGGGAAGATTAATGGAGGCATAACGTTGTCATCAAATTGATCACTCAAAATTCGTAATCACAATTAGACTCATCTAACTCTTTCCAAATCCTTTGCACTGTCTTCAGATTGACACCCAAACACTCTGAAATGTTCGTATTGGAGCTTCCGGCGCGAATGCCAAGCAGTACAGAATGCCATTTCCAAATTTCTGGCGGAGTGAATTGCGTCATTGTGCTCCTTTTCTCACAGACGGTGCCCAACTGACCCTACTATACTGTTCAGTCGACAAAATCAAAAACAACGTGCCTGCGCGCAATTAAAAATATAAAATAGCGGCAATTTACCCATCACACCCTATCCATATATAGATAGACCGCATGAGATAGATAGATAGATAGATAGATAGATAATGAACAGACTGAGATAGATGAGATAGATAGATAGATAGATAGATAGATAGATAGATAGATAGATAGATAGATAGATAGATAGATAGCATGAATTGACAACTGGTCTCACCGTTTTACTGTTGAGCTAGCTAGATGCAAGCGAAAGTTCGCACCTCTTGCCTGTGGAACTCTCTTCCAGTTTCTTGCTTCTTTGCGACCTATGACCTTCAAATAATTAAATGCAACGCCAATCGCTATCTTCTGACTTCCTGACCCCTGTTCTTTTATTGTCCTTTCTGCTCACTAAGATTTTCTCATTCTCTTTCACTCTCAGTAACCCCTTGCGACATAATGGTATTATCGCCTTTTTGGGTCGAAAAAAAATAGATAGATAGATAGATAGATAGATAGATAGATAGATAGATATGAACAGTATGTGTCAAGATAGATAGATAGATAGATAGATAGATAGATAGATAGATAGATAGATAGATAGATATTTAAAATTAGACTGAAATTCATTGCAAGAAGCATGTCTATAACACCAAATAATTTATCAAATTCATTTATGGAAGACTGAATCGAGAGATGGTCGAGTATTTGATCGTTTAAAAATAGGATGAATTTAAAAGTTATAAAAACATCGAGATAAAAATGTGTGTGTTCGTTTACGGTTATGAGTCAAAGAAAACGTTCAGACGTTTACACATAAATGATGTTAACTCCTATGGAGCCTTACATATAAACCTGAGGGATAGCTTTCCACTTAGAAGCAATCTGATGGCGAAGCAGAAAGGCAGACGGTAAAAAATGTTCAAGAACTGAGTATCAGGGGAGATAATCTAAAGTCTTTCCTAAAATAAAGAAACATATTGAGTTTCCGTTAATTTAGTATTAATAGCATCAGCGGCAAGATAAGACTTAAGAAGCTATTTCGCATATTTTGCTAAATCGTTATCTGCCCACCTCAGCAAATATATATATATATATTTTTTTTAATTCAGCAAGACTGCCACCACCAAAAGATCTCGCCTTGTTTACTTGCTATTTTACCCTTTCAGCCCTGGGCCTCCACGTAAAACGTTATCCAATCTTTTTTTCTCTCTCTTTCTCACTTAATTTCAAATGTCAGTCTGTCTGTCTGTCTATCTATCTATCTATCTATCTCAGTCCATTCGTTATCTTTCTCAATCTATTCATTATCTATCTATCGATATATCTATTCATTATCCACCCGTCTATCGATCTCAGTCTATGCATTATCTATCTATCTATCTATCTATCTATCCAAATCTATTCATTATCTAAGTATATTCATTATCTATCTGCCTATCTACAAAGTCTATTCACTATCTATCTATCTATCTATCTCAGTCTATTCTTTATCTATCTATCTATTCATTATCCATCCATCTATCAATCTCAGTCTATTCATTATTTATCTATCTATTTATCCAAAGTATATTACCTAAGTATATTCATTATCTATCTATCTGCCTATGTACAATGTCTATTCACTATCTATCTATCTATCAATCTATCTATCTATCTTGACCGTTATTATTATCCCGTTTTCAAGATGCTCAGTACATTACTAAACTCCAGAGGTACTTTTCATTCATTGAAATGCCTGCCGTATTGCAAGTGTTAATCATATTGTGTGTTTCTCTCCTAAGATCATATTTGAATTTGCTTTACTCTCAATATCTCCCACCAGACGGTCAAGGAGCCAGATACAGGTTCGAACTGAGATAACTTCCCAACTACCGTGTGCACAATCACGTTAACGAACCAGCTGCACCTCGCTTGCAGGCCTCGTTTGCGACAGATATAGATATATAAACAGCCTCCCCGGTGCTAAGTAATTAATTTCTCAGACATCGTAGGCGAGAATGCAACGTCCGCGTTTTGGACGAGACCTCAGGGCCCGCGCGTACACGCACTGAACGAGATTGACGAAATAGAATGTAAAATAGGAAAGATTAATACATTATTTACATTATTCGGACTATTGTCCTCATCTTTGTCGCCATATTTATTACAACGTTTCGGCCGTTGTACGGTCCGGCATTTTTCAGGTGGAAAGATTAATTCTCGCGTTATCATATCCATTGGCGGCGTCTGCTCTATATCTCCAGATTCTTGAAAAAATACAGAGTCTGCAATGTTATCGGTCCTGACATGATATCTCGGCTTTAGTGGCTCCTCTCTACACATTAATGGATTATAAACAGAAAAATAAAGTAATGTAGGGGCCTAATGAATGAATACACGAGACTGAATTTCTTAAATGTAATATTTTTCTTTATTTCACTCTGGACTTTGGCCATCATAGTCGGCTAGAGAGTGCGTAATTTGGAGGCCTTCTCCGAACGTGAATTCTACATTCTCGCGTGAACGTATCAAACTTTACGCTTCCCTCTTGGGTGGGTTCTTGTATATCTTCCTTTTTTTAAGCATTTCACCCCAATCAAGGCGGGAATGCCACGAGCACGCAAAGCGTTACAGAGAGTGAGAGCAAGAGTGAAGAGGGGTATTTGAGGAAAGGATATAGAGAAGGACGGAGATCAGGATCAAGGCATCAGAAGATGCCGATTGACATTACATTTGAATATTTGAAGATTATAGCCATCATGGAATCAAGTAGGAGGAAGGGAGTTCCACTGTCGGAAAGTGCGAAAGAAGAAGCTGTTGGAGTAGAAGAGATGGTTGCATTTAACTGTTTCGACAGTGAAAGGGTGGGACCGAACTGCCAACCTAGTAGCACGCTTAAATTCATGCAGTTGGGGCACCAGTGAATGTAGCTCGTCAGAGCAGTTGACATGAAAAAAATTGTTAAAAAGACAGAGGGAAGCCACGGCATGTTTGTGAGAAAGTGAATGTAAAGAAGATGCCAGATCAGGATCTATACCATTGCATATCAGTCTCTGGATTTTGTCGAGGACCTTGAGATGAACAGTGGGTACACCAGAACATATATGGCAACACTCCCTGCCATATGATATTTTTCCCCACGCGTGGTTGGATAACGTGGCTCTACATCAGGGTCTATATTACAAAAGAAGAACTGATCCGATGTCTGTCACACACTGCCTGCGTTTGGTGACTTTGCAGTCGGGTGCAACTTGCATGTGCATGTTCATGTGCAGGTCTATGTAGTGCGTGATTGATTTGCACGCGCCTGTGAAATTTGGTGCACACACAAAAATGTACAAACACACAATTTGAGTGAGTTTGAAATAAGACATTGGAATAATACATCCCTTTCCCACTCAGTCTAGGCAACACCTACCCTTGTCTAATCAAGAAAATTTGGAGATAAAAAAAGAAAGCCTTATCAATAGCTCCGTGTTTATCGAAGTCTCTTTCTTACTCTCTATCTCTCTCTCTCTATTATATATATATATATATATATATATATATATATATATATATATATATATATATATATCTTTGCTTATATGTGTGCGAGGCTGGGAAATAAATTAAAATACAGTAGAATCCCTGACAACTTAACTAAGAAGACCTTCCGGATATCAAGAATTTATTACAATGTCTGGATAGGAGGGATTCCGGATATGAGGGATTGGTTACAAAGTCCGGATATTAGGGGTTGTATTTAGATTAAAATAAAGGAACTTAAATCAGTTTTATCATTTATTTTCAATGTTTTATAGTAAACAAAATCTGTCTTTGATCCCCTTAAGATTAATATCAGACTCAGATTTCTGTTCTTTATGATTAATATCAGACCAGTTTTTGAGCCTCCTACGATTAATATCAGACTTGGCTTTGAGCATCCTACGATTAATCTCAAACCGAGCTTTGAGCATTGTACGATTAATATTAGACTCTTCTCTGAGTTCCCTACGATTAATATCATACTGGGCTTTGAATCTCCTACGATTAATATCAGACAGTCATTGAGTCCGCTACGATTAATATGTGTATCGGTTTATATGCGTATGAGTTAACGTAGGGAACTCAATTAGACCGGGCTTTGAGTCAACTATGGTTAATATCAGACCAAGCCTTGAGTTCCATACGATTAATATTACAGCGGGCTTTCAGCCCCTACGATTAATATCAGACCGGTCTTCGAGTAACCTACGATTGATATGCATGTGGATTATTTCAATATAAATTTTTTGTAACTAAATTACTGTCGGAACAATCTGAGTTATCGAAACCATGGACATTTTGCATAGAACTTTGGTATTATTATTATTATTATTGTTGTTGTTGTTGTTGTTGTTGTTGTTGTTGTTGTTGTTGTTTTTGTTAATCGAAATGATTGACGCTAGTCTTCCAATATTTTGCAGTATTCCCATAATATCGCGATTTCCAGAAAAGAAATAGAAAGTTGCGACAATATGTCTTCAAGTTATATATAAAAAAAAAAAAACAAGTAGATATACACGTTTTAAAATATCAAAAGTACAAACGTCGTTTACCTTGTAAAAACAACAGTTACGTTGTAATCGACGCGACAAGACAAGTGAAATGCTCCCAACACGAAAGAAATGCAAATGAAATGCAACCTGAGCAATAGGGAGCGTGCTCATTATAAAAACGTTCGACAAGTTGATTAATTAGTAAGAGTGAGTAATCAAACAGTTCAGTGTAAATCTGATGGAATCCCCTCACACACCCTGACATTTTGCTTATTCCCACGGGTAGGACGTTAGTAGTTTAAATATGTAAGTTGTTTATTGCCTTTTAAGAGTTGAAAGGTTAGTGGGTTCAAAATGTTTTTGTGCATAAGCTTGTTTTTATAGGCCTAAGCGTTCTTGGTTTTTATATATAAATTGAAGTCTACAGATATACTGTGCAAATATTCGTGCACATTGTTACCCCTCCCGAATCTATGATACAGACCCGCTCCCCGAATATACGATACATCTCCCTCGATCTATGATACGGGGCCCCACACTATACTACATCTCAATTTTCATAAGGTAGTATTCATATAAAATAGAAATTTTATTGTAAACTAATTATGTACAATAATGGTTCATATGCAATATCATTGAATAATTCAGCTAGAAATATTTATAAATAACTACAAGGTATCTAAATACAAATTAGAGACATGTCATAATAGATCATTCCATCTTAAAGAACCTCCAGTGTTTTACGTCAATGGTTAACATCAACAAGATTTTTTCTTGTTAAAAAGTTGAATTATTAACTCATTCAACATTATGGATAAAAACTAGCGAGTCTTATATAGTTTTTATTTCGGGAATTAGCATGAGTAAAACAAATAGATTGATTTAACTGATAAAAAGACCACAGAATTATGTCAAAATCTGCACAAAATTTTTATCCTTTAATAGTAAGTTTTACTTTGTAACGTTTATAAAAGTAGGTAGAAAAAAAGCAAATATTGATAAGACAGCGAGGATTACAAAGCACTTCCCGGGGGAGCCTCAATCAGGCTTGTATGACATCCCGGTCAGGGGATTCGTGGGCTGCCTATTCTAATTTATCAAGACAAAACATGTAACATGTCCGATCGATTAAGATCACAAACTATGTGGGCTGTGCCTGCCATTGCTCCAGTGTATTTATTATTATTATTGTTATTATTATTATTAATAGTAATAATAATAATAATTCAGTTAGAGAAGATAATTGGGGGTGCATTTTCTTGAGAGATTAGTGAAAAACATCTTTTATTGGGATTTTTTCAAAACTAAAAATTAGCCACTCTTGGCCACCACCAACACCAAAATATCACTGATAAGGAAAATGACGCCTGATAATGCTCGGTTGCTATTGGCAACTAAAAACAGCCAATCGCGATAGAAACATGCCAGACCATAGTCGGTTACAGGGCAGCACAGCGTTTTGTGTCCTTGTTTACTTCTTATCTTATTTGATTGTCTTAGCGTTTAGGAACATTTGCCTTCTATCTCTATCGCCACCACACACCGGCTTTTGCCGCAACAAAGCAAACAGGGGAAAGATAAAGATTTATCTAAGTTTTGAGGCGTTATTTCTGTCATTTTTGAGTGATTTTTTTGGTCAAAATCAAACAAAGGGAAAGCAGGACTTCCATGTTATCATACAGGTCGTCGACGATACGGAAAGTTGTAAATGGCTTTTTACATAGAGCAAGATAGATAGATAGATAGATAGATAGATAGATAGATAGATAGATAGATAGATAGACTACGGAAAGGACGTGATAGATAGATAGATAGATAGATAGATAGATAGATAGATAGATAGATAGATAGATAGATAGATAGATATTAACAGACTTAGATAGATAGATAGATAGATAGATAGATAGATAGATAGATATTAACAGACTTAGATAGATAGATAGATAGATAGATAGATAGATATTAACAGACTTAGATAGATAGATAGATAGATAGATAGATAGATAGATAGATAGATAGATATTAACAGACTTAGATAGATAGATAGATAGATATTAACAGACTTAGATAGATAGATAGATAGATAGATAGATAAATAGATAGATAGATATTAACAGACTTAGATAGATAGATAGATAGATAGATAGATAGATAGATAGATAGATAGATGGATAGATAGATATTAACAGACTTAGATAGATAGATAGATGGATAGATAACAGACTTAGACTTAGATAGATAGATAGATAGATAAATAGATAGATAGATATTAACAGACTTAGATAGATAGATAGATAGATAGATGGATGGATGGAGACTTAGATAGATAGATAGATAGATAGATAGATGTTAATAGACTGGAATAGAATAGCTAGCTAGGTAGATAGATGGATAGATAGATAGATAGATAGATAGATAGATAGATAGATAGATAGATAGATAACAAACTCAGATAGATAGATAGATAGATAGATAGATAGATAGATAGATGATAGATAGATAGATGATAGATAGATAGATAGATAGATAGATAGATAGATAGATATTAACAGACTCAGATAGCTAGCTAGCTAGCTAGCTAGCTAGATAGATAGATAGATAGATAGATAGATAGATAGATAGATAGATAGATATTAACAAACTCAGATAGATAGATAGATAGATAGATAGATAGATAGATAGATAGATAGATAGATAGATAGATAGAACTAGCCCATATAAATAATATTATAAAACTTAGCACACGAAAGCGATATTATCCCTGTGCGCAGAAAGTAGCTCTTCACTGTCATCGCCATTTTGACTTCAGTATCACTCAAAAGTGAGAGTCTTTCTTTAATAGAACATTCTCATAAATCGGGTTTCCAAAAGAAACAAAAATGTTCGTTTAAAGATTAACCGAACAAAACGAAACATTTGAAATGCCGCCTAAATCTGTGTCCGGCGTGGCTCTGTAAACGGATAAATAGGGATTATTGCATCAAATGAAGTCGTTATTTACCAACACGGTCTTAATCTTTGAGTACTTAGATTCTTTTGACTAAACACATTAAGCATCAGATTCTAACAAACATCATAATTCCTCTATAATTGCACAATCAATGCACTTGCTTGAACTTTTAAAAGTTTTATCTTCTTCGGCAATAAACGACATTCTACATCACAAAAAAAAAAATGCCGGTAAATGGATACAGTTAATACTTGAGACTAAATAATGTCTGCTTCGCAAACAGAAATTAAGTAATGGATTTTTGTGTGTATTTGGGATTTTATTGCAGGAGTTGTCGCTTCTGAAGATCAACGCAAAGAATAGTGTAAGAATGTAAAAAATAACGAATAAGAATAAGTTAAGAATGTGAAAAATAGACATGGAAAATGTGAAAAATAGCGAATAAGAATAACATAAGAATGTAAGAATAATATAAGAATGTAAGAATGTGAAAAAAAACGAATAGGAATAACTTAAGAATGTGAAAAATAGACATTGAGAATGTGAAAAATAGCGAATAAGAATAACATAAGAATGTAAGAATAACATAAGAATGTAAGAATGTGAAAAAAAAAACGAATAGGAATAACTTAAGAATGTGAAAAATAGACATTGTGAATGTGAAAAATAGCGAATAAGAATAACATAAGAATGTAAGAATGCGAAAGATAAGGAATAAGTATAACTTAAGAATGTGAAAAGTAGCGATTAAGAATGCGAAAAATATCGAATAAGAATAACTTAAGAATGTGAAAAATAACAAAAAATAATTGCGTAAGAATACGAAAAATGACGAATAAGAATAATGTAATTACGTAAGAATTTGAACAAGAACGAATAAGAATTATGCAATATTGCAAAATTGGAAAAAATAATGAGTAAGTCTGTAAGAATGATAAAATAATAAAAGTCATGAGTAAGCATAATGTGAGGAATCAAACAATTTTCAAAATAATACCAAAATGGATGTCAAAGAATAGCCAGATTAAATATTTAACAATAAGAATATTTGGATAACGTGATTAAAGATGGTTGCAGATGAAGACTAAAATAAAAATAAAGAAATGAACATATAAGAAGTTTAAAAGAGTAAGAATGGAAATAGAGAGATTTGAGATTATTAGGTAAGAAGAAATAGATTAAGATTATGATAAGAATAAAGACATTGACTTATTTAGAAAATAATTAAATAGAACAATAAGTATATATATATATATATATATATATATATATATATATATATATATATATATATATTCAAACCGAAGAAAGTTAAAATAAAGCCAAACACTGAGAAGTAGAATTAATCAACAAAGGGATTTAAAAAAAGACATTAAGACTAAAAACGAAATGAAGACCAAAAAGAAAAGATGGTAAAAATAAAAAGTGATCAGGTTTAAAAAGAGGAGATTAAAGATGAGTTTAAAAAAAGAAGAGATTAAAAATAAAAAAGAGGAGACGAAAAATGCATCAAGAGCAAAATAATACAAAGAAATTCAGACAGAAAAATGACAAAGAATGAAAAAAAGAGTAACAATGAACAAAGAGATTAAGAATAAACAGAGGGATTAAGAATAAACAAAGAGATTAAGAATAAGCACAAACATGAAGAATAAACAAAGAGATAAAGAATAAACAAAGAGATTAAGAAAAAACAGTGGGATTAAGAATATACAAAGAGATTAAGGACAAACAGAGGGATTAAGAATAAATAAGGAGATTAAGAATAAAGACAGAGATTAAAAATAAATAGAGATTAAGAATAAAGAAAGAGATTAAGAAAAAAGAAAGAGATTAAGAATATACAAAAAGATTAAGAATATACAAAGAGATTAAAAACAAAAAAGAGATTAAGAATAAAAATAGATTAAGGATAAACAAAAAAGATTAAGAAGTTAAGAATAAACAGAGATTAAGAATAAACAATGAGATTAAGAATAAACAAACAGATTTAGAATAAACAAAGTTATAAAGAAAGAAGGGATAATAAACGAAAAAAGATAAAACTAATAAACAAAGATGGAAAAAAGGATTAAGAATGAAAAAGATATAAAAATAACAAAAATATTCAGAATTAAAAAGAGATTAAAAACGAAAACTAGATTAAGAATAAAAAAGATAAATTATGTATGAGATTAAGAATATAGAGATCAAGAATAAAGAGATTAGAAATAAAGAAATTAGAATAGAGATTAAGAATAAAGAGATTACGAATAAAGAGATTAAGAATAAAGAGATTAAGAATAAAGAGATTACGAATAAGACCAGAAGAAAAATAAGTAAAAGATCAAGTACAAAATAGAGATGAAAAATAGAATGAAAAATAGATTTAGAATTAAAAAAAGAGATCAATAATGAAAGAAAGGATAAAAATAGAAAATAATAAAACGTTAAAAAACTATGATAAAAATGGTAATGAAAGAACAAAAACCATTCATATAGAAACAAGAAAAACATTTTTAAAAATCCCTCTAGATATTCTCCGACCGTGGAATACGTGTTCGATCCTGAACAGAGTTGAATTTAGAGGAGGAGAAGCCCTAGACTTTCCACTTGTAAGACCTTACCCTATTCCTCTTTTAAGGCCCTAGCCTATTCCACTTGTGAGGCTCTAGATTCTTCTTCTTGTGAGGCCCTAGACTATTTCACTTGTGGGGCTCTAGAATATTCCTCTTTTGAGGCCCTTGGCTATTCCACTTTTGAGGCCCTAGACTATTCCACTTGTCAGGCCCTACCCTATTACACTTGTTAGGGACCTCTAAATCCTCCACTCTCACGAACAGAAGAAAATGGAAGATTGTTAAACAATTTGAGTAAAATCGAGGATGATGCCGGGTGTTTAAAATTCCACAGTTCACAATTCCCCATCTAAAGGACACATAAGACGTTATTGTTAAATACATTATGTGATTGAAAAAAATGTATGAATGTTAAAATGAAAAAAAAAACATCTGTAAAGAAATCAATGCTGGCATCGAGTTATCAGCTCAAGACAGAATTATTCTGAAATGGAATATAAGGAAAATTACTGAAGGATTGTTTAAAATCTACAATGCTTTATGACAGCATGTGTAAGAAAAGCCTATGACAGTATCAAAAATATTATATACCTTGGCTGGATGACTCCTAGATTTTGAGGCTGCTAAGCCTATAGGTAAAACCGGTACTGATCGTATTGTTCCAACCTTCAAAATTGTACAGTTCTGCCTGGTTTTGAAATTGGCATTCCAAATTCTGGCTTTCATTTGAGTTCAAACACTGGCACTGGTGAAAAACGAAACGTCAAACAATCTGTCTGTCTGTCTCTAATTCTTTCTCTGTCTGCCTGTCTATCTCTCTGACGGCATTTTTCTAAAGTCAAAGATGAATCGGTCAAAAGACAACAATTATATGTAGTTCATCCTGATAGACTTAATGACTGTTAAAAAGATCGTCTAGCGTCAATGTGAAAAATGTGATACACCTTTGCTGGAGCCTCTCTAAATTTTGCTAAGCCTATAGGCAAATTTCGGTTCGTGATTTCTGAATAGTTCCTTGGTTTGCAAATCAGTTATTCATCAAATAAGACTTCTATTTTGTTTCGTTGTCGATCGTCACCTGGGCTTATTCCCACTGTCCTTAGGAAAAGTTGTTCGAAATCAGGAACAATATCAGGATGCTGATTGCGACATTCTCAGCAGACAGGCCATTTTGAGTTTGGAAAATGGTGCAATGTAGAATTTTCTTAAACCCCAACTTTACATTGTGTCTCACTAACCTTAACTTAAGAACATTTAACATTGGGCTTAAGTTTAAGAGAATACGGCATTGTTCTCAGCTCAGTGGTAAATTTTCTTTAAGAAAAGAAAGTGGCTATATGAACATTACAACAGATATAACCATATATCCATTCTGATGATGGCTCATGTGAGCCGAAAGCTTAGATCGGCGTCCAATATAATAATGAAATATCCAAATGTTGGGCAGTTTTTGTCTTTATTTTCTCTAAACTAAAGCCATTATACGACGCAAGGAAAGGCTCACGATAAAACATAATAGACATTCGATGGCTATAATATCAGGTGTCCAAATAAGTTTTTGCCGATTTTTGTTTACTTATTTCTGTCCCGGCTGTTTAGTTACTAACAAGCATAAGTATACAGTAAGTAACTTGTATTGACAAATACATTATTGAATGATTCAGTTATTATTTTATTACATAACAAATATCATTTTATTTCTCATTTCAGAGCCCTCAAAATGAGTGATAAAAAATTGGTAATTCGTGCTTGCCTGTTGTATGAGTTTAAACTTGATACAAGTGCATCATGTGCTTCTCGCAAGCTATATACAGCCTTTGGCAAAGGTGCAGTAAGTGAACGAACTTCACGTAATTGGTTTCAGAAGTTTCGTTGTGGCAATGAAACCCTCGAAGGTGAACCTCGAGCTGGACGACCAATATCCCTAAACAATGAGGATTTAAAGGCAGCCATAGAATCAGATTCAGGTTTAACATGTCATGAACTAGCTTCGAGGTTTAATGTAAGCGATGAAAAGTATAACACTGCATTTGCAGCAGCTGGGGAAAAATGGAAATTAAGTAAATGGGTATCATATTATTTAACAGCAGCAAACAAACTGCAGAGGCTTACTATATGCTCTTCACATTACAGTAGACTAACAAAAGAACAGAGTTTTGATCGAATTATGACATGTGATGAAAAGTGGATCATGTATACAAACTCTAAGAGGAAACATCATTAGTTATCGTCGGGTGATCCTTTGCCACAAACTTCAAAGGCACCACTATTCAAAAAAAAAAAATTGCTGTGTTTTTTGGTGGACATGTCAAGGAATAATTCACTATGAGTTTTAAAAAAACGGGTGAAAGCATTACTGCTAATAAATATTGCGAGCAACTTGAACGAGTTCAGAAAAATTTATTGAAGGAACGGCCTGCATTAGTAAACAGAAATCAAGTTTTGTTTATCCAGGAAAATGCTCTCCCACACGTTGCAAAAATGACTCTTTCCAAGATAGCAGAGCTAAAATTGGAGATTATGCTTCATCCATCGTATTCACCAGACAACAGATTTTCACTTGTTTTAGGCTTAGATAATCATATGAAGAACAGGACATTTAATAATGAAGGTGATTTGAAAATGGAAATGCATAACTTTTTCCAAAGTAAAACTAAGGACTTTTACAAAAATGGCATTACACAGTTGTTGAACCATTGGGAGAAGGTGATGGTTCATATTTTGATGAATAAAAACATTTAAGACTTTAAATAGCCATTTTTAATTTCTTTTCTAAAAAAATGGGCAAAAACTTTTGGGGGCACTTGATATTTAACAATATATGTGTCTTTCTCCCATCTTTCTTATCTTTCTATTTATCTATCTCAGTATCTGTCTATATTTCTGAGATGAGGTATTATGTACACTATTTACATTATTCGAACTATTGTCCTCATCTTTGTCGCCATATTTATTACAACGTTTCGGCCTTTCACTATCTGTCTATATTTCTGAGATGACGTATTATGTACACTATTTACATTATTCGGACTATTGTCCTCATCTTTGTTGCCATATTTATTACAACGTTTCGTCCGTTGTACGCTCCATGTGCCATGTGTTCTCAAGGACACATCAAGGCACAGTGGATAAAGGCATTGGTTAGATCATGCCTTAAAACTATCTATATAATAAATGTGAATGCCAGTGTGTCAATGTGTCACCCTTTTTTCAAATTTATACCAAGTGGCCGTAACCCAACATATCATACCATTTTGGAATCAGGCCGACTCCGTGTGGGTCAGATCCAGACCCGTAATCCTGACATTTTCGATTACTGAGTATTCTTTACTGCGATTGTTTTCAGTGGTCTTTTTACTTCATTTTTTGCAAGGATTTTTTTTTTTTGTGCGATAACAGTTTTTATAACTTGGAAATAAATTTGGAAATAAACGAAAAAAATTCTTCGAAAGTCACCCAAGAAACAAAAATAATTGTTTGTACGGAAAGTAAGGACCTACGTACATCATACTGTCTTTAAATTAAGTGGCGGCAGGAGTATCGTTGAACTTTTAAAAGATAATTTTAAATATTAATGCAGTACTTAAATGCAGAAACCAATTTTGAGTTCTTCTGTAGTTTATTGTTGTCCATCTCATCTACTCCTCCCTTCCTTCCTGTTATGATGAATGCCAATCAAAAACCCTCTGTAGGATATATATATATATATATATATATATATATATATATATACTTCAGGTAGCACTGGAAAGCCAATACTAAACAGCAACAAGATTCAAAGACTAATATATATCATTCTGGTCTCATCTATCTATCTATCTATCTATCTATCGAAATTTTTAACCCTGCCTTCTTATCTGTGTTCCTTTCTCATTTTTTACAATGTATCTATAAACCTATATCAGCCCTTGTCTTTCTATAGCTCTATCTTAAACGATCTCTTCCTGTATTCGTTTGTTTCTTTCGCTATTTTCCTCTCTTCATCTATGTATCTATCTAATTATCTATCTATCTATCTCAGTCTGTTTATATCTATCTATCTATCTATCTAATTATCTATCTCAGTTTGTTTATATCTATCTATCTTAGTCTGTTTATATCTATCTAATTATCTATCTATATATCTATCTACCTCAGTCTGTTTCTATCTATCTATCTAGCTATCTATCTGCCTGTCTATCTAAGTATTCTATCTGTTCTGTCTATCTGTCTGTATATAAATAGATCTATCTATCTATCTATCTATCTATGTATCCTGTATATCTATTCTGTCTATCTATCTTTGCAGCTACCTGTCTATTTATCTGTCTGTCTATCTATCTTAAACTCTTTCTTTCTCTATCTATCTAAATCAATATTTTTCGTCTATACTCATTGTGTGCTTTCTATCCTATTGTGCTGTTACTTTCGTTCTTTTCTCTTTCCCGCTTCACTGTTTCTTGCTCTTCTTCATTTTTCTTCTCTTTTCTTTCATACTGTTTTCCTCGCTTCCTTCCCCCTTTTCTTTCTTTCTTTCTTTCTTTCTTTCTTTCTTATTTGACACGACTAACCCACGCTTTTCTTCTACGCATGCATGAGAACGTGAACCTTGAGTGTATGAGATTTCTACGTTTTCTTTTTTTATGCCCGTGTGCACCAAAATCATATTGTATATATCTTTCGAGGTATTCACGTGACTATCCTTCAGTGGCGCCATTTGTCTGTTGTCAAAAAAAAAAAAAAGCAAAAAAAGAAAAGAAAAGAGAGACAAACAGAGAGCGGGGATGAAAAGCCTCGATAGAAGTCGGACGAAAGGAAAACATGGGAAATAAAAAAAAATAAATCAGAAAAAGAAAAAAAAAAGGTAGGGAAGGAAAATCTTCTTCAACTCGAAAACATGCACACACCGACACAAATACAACCAGACGGTTCTGGGTCCAACATAAACAATATTCTTCATAACTGGAAGTTATCCAATCTGAACGCGGTGGAACTCCGACTGGACTCGATGGGGCTGTGTTTACCTACGTGTCAACTTTATCTGTCTTTCGCTTATCGGCTAATTTTATCAGCGCGAGGCCGAGCGATGCACCGAGCTACTAGAAAGAGTCTCGCTCATTCACTTATCCAGCCATTTTAGCAAACTCTGCTTATTTTATCTACAACGCACTGGCTTTTCCAAAACAACTCGATCTATCACGCACTTTCTTTCTCGTGATGTACTGTTCTTTTCCTATCTTTATTTTTATCAATGCTTTTATCACGCCACCTAACTGAAGGTTTTTTTCTTTTTTACTCTTTTGTAAGCTAATCTACATTTTCTCTTCTAATCAGTTTTCATCTTCTCTCAATTAATTTCAATTCTTTTTTTTTACTTCAAATCGTTAAATGCTCTCTCTCTCTCTATCTATCTATCTATCTGTCTCTATAATATATATATATATATATATATATATATATATATATATATGTATGTATAAATATACACTGTACACTGTACCACTAGTAACAGATTCAAATCTTCAAAAATAAGAAAAATCCTAATCGACAAATCCAAAATCCGCTACAAAAACAAATGCAAAAAACGCTTACAAATTCTTGAAGCCATCACAATTAAAATCCCAAAATCCAACACAAATAAAATAGCATTTAATAATGGAAGAAGACATTTTAAACATATTTAATAAGTAATCCCCCAAATAATAGTAGCCGCCTCCCAATTGCTAATGAACTAATCCAATAACACTGCCTAAATACCCAAAATATAAATAAAAATGAAATAATAAACAACCTATTTCAAACCTAAACATACAATCATGATGGTGGTGAACGATAATCGAAAGCGCTCGGCAAAACACCAAGAACTGGGGTCTTTTTTTTCAGCAACTTAGACCCAAATATAAAAAAAACATGAGAGAAAGAAAGAAAAAAACAGCAAAAAAGATTATTAAACGGAAAAGTTCCGTAATCTTTAACAACACATGCCTGCCTCTCTCTCTCTCTCTCTCTCTATATATATATATATATATATATATATATATATATCAAGAAATATAGTTTTATGGTGTGCTATATTTATCGGATAAAGTGCTCAATATCAGAGATAGAGCGTATATATATATATATATATATATATATATATATATATATATATATAGCTGTGATACAGCAAAACAGTATTGTCTGCGAATGACATAATTTAGTTCTTGAAAATATATTTTTTAATTGAGCATTGTTGAATAACAAGCTAATTCTAAAAACAATAACCATCTGCGTTAATGCGAAGCTCTTCAGTAAAATGAATGGAGCACTTCGGTTGTTGGGCGTTTGTTTACATTTGTAAAAACAATACGCTAGTTTTGGTTGGCTCATTCTGTCGAGTGAAGGTAGCTCAGTGGTAGAGACTCTGTCTGGCACCTAATCGTTTGGGTTTTAATCCGAGCTTGAGGCATTAGCTTGTCTCGTCGCACCCACGAGCTGTGATTGAGTGAAGCATTACTGTTTGTGAATAGTGTGTGTGTGTATATATATATATATATGAAGAAACATAGCTTTATGGTGTGCTATATATGTGGATTTATTTCTATTTGCTTACTTAATTTCTGTCTGAGTTCCTGATATGTGGATTTATTTCTCATGGATTATTTAATTTCGGTCTGAATTTCTGATATTTGGAGTTATTATTATCATTTACAACATTCACGCTCAGATTATAGTCTTTATCTCTCTACTATTCATTTTTTAGTCATTTATTTTTTACGGCTTATCAACCTTTTCCGGAATAATAATTTTTGGTCGTAATACTTTTTGCGAATAATAATTTACTAATATAATTCCTACTATTTATCCCATATCTGGAGAGAGAAGAAGTACATTCTTAAATTCCCAACGGTATTTGCGCGTAATTGAGCATAAATACCCCGACTGGAATTGGAATTCGGCTCTTTGATTTCTAATTCCAAACCGTTATCAATTACCCGACCCGTACATCGAAGCAAGCTTACAGCGCCTGGTATTCCCAAGCGTCACCCATTTAGGTTTTGACGAGGTTCGACATTGCTTAACTTCTGTGATCGTACGAGGACCAATGTTTCAACGTTATATGGCCGTAAACTATACTAAATAAACACCGAATAAAATGTGGTCATCGAATTGAGAAGATTCTAGATTAAATAAAAGAGTGTTAAAAATTCCTTGAATTCCGGATGATGCAGCACATGAAGAAGGCCGTAGGACAGAACGACCGAAACTTTGTGCTAATAACAACAGCCAGAAAGGAATAACTATTAACTGTAAGAAGACAGAAATTATAGTTGGCTGCAAAAGAGACATCCAAAATGGTGAGCTAAGAATTAAAGAACAACAAAACGAAGCAGGTACAGACATTATCTTTGTAGATGTGACAATAAAGAAAGATGTCTTTCAGAAACTAAGCAAAGTAATAAGTGATAACAAAAGTAGCGGAAACATACCTCAAAAAAGGACAAGAAAGCTGAACTGCTTTACTACATGGCAGTCTCTCCTCGCAGATGAAGCAGTGTATTGAAGGGACTGAGGAGTGATTCAATCGACAAATGGAATATCATGAACAGAACATGGTCGCAACGGGGAAGAGTTTTAGGGAGATAGAAACTACAAGGAAACTGATAGCTATAATCAGAAATAGACAGTTAAATGTTCTAGAACACATCATGAGGAAAGAAAACTTAGAAAATTTAACACTTACAAGATACCCAAGGGAAACAGGCATGATCAGCGAAAAACCTATTTTCCAAGTGACAAATGGACAAATTTGGTTAGACGAAAAAAAGAGACGTTGTGAAAAGCCATGATTGTTGACGTCTTGAAAAGACATGATATATAAACGATTTCAATTAATATCAAAACAAAATTTTGGAGGTATATGACTACGAAACAATTATTTACCATGACCCCTATTTTTCACAGCTTATTTTGACGTATTATATATATATATATATATATATATATATATATATATATATATATATATATATTATAAGAATGACGATTAGAAAAAAAAAAAAATCTTAGTTTTTACCGACGCCATCTTTTGACTTTATCAAGGCAAACAATGAAAGCGAAATGATTTTGTTGTCATAGTTACATTAAATCCAAAATTTAAAAAAAAGACACGTTCCTGTGTAAAGCTCTTTCTGGATAATAGTAACTTCCTTTATACTAATTTCTTTTTGTTTTCCATTTCGACAATATAATAAAATTTCCATAGTAATTCTGTGGATAAGATAAATTGGTAAAGAATGACATTAACTAAGATTTTTGTCAATTTTAATATTTATACCAATTTGTTTTATCTACAGAATTATTCCGAGGAATTTATATATATATATATATATATATATATATATATTATAATTATTTTTTAAAAATATGTTTCCTTCGCTACATAAGAGTTTTCATGTTTCAAAAACGAGAGCCGAAAACCTCAATATAATTATTAAAATTAAATTGAGTTAAAGTATCAAGCCCTGTTTCATCCTCAAGCGAAAATTTAGGAATAACCAATCTTGAAATTTACGCAACTTTATAAGCATGATATGTAGATACAAATTAACTCTTAGTCCCCTTATCAAAATGGTCACCCCAGCCGTTTCCATAGTAATTAATTTTGCGAATGAACATGCTTATAAAGATGCGCAAATTTCAAGATTGGTTATTTCTAAATTTTCACTTGAGGATGAAACAGGGCTTGATACTTTAACTCAACTTAATTTTAATAATTATATTGAGGTTTTCGGCTCTAGTTTTTGATACATGAGAACTGTCTAGCGAAGGAATCATTTTTTTTTTTTTAATAATTATAATTTAATCTTTAATAATTAATTTAATTTTTAATAATTATAATTTAATCTCTACTTCTGTATGGAGCACTGTTTGTTTTTTTTTAAATAAAAACAAAAATACTAAAGAACTCCGGATTATTTACCTAACGTGTTCTTTCCTATTTTTCTACATATCTGCACACACACATATATATATATATATATATATATATATATATATATATATATATATATATATATATATATATATATATATATATAAAGTTTTTTTTATTTATCAATAAGACGGATCTTTTAACATTATTTTTAGTGGATGCGCATGTTTGAGCAGAGGTTCAGTTTATTTATTAAAGAGTATATTCATTTATTTTCGTCTACCAGCCTGAATATTCGAAAAATCTTATGAAAGAAAAACCTGCGCTTTACGAGAAGATTCGAACCTGCATCTCTCGAGGCACATGGGAATCATCCTGCCTTAACCGAAAGAGCCACGGAACAGTCGTACCGATCCGGTAAACGGTTAAGGCAAGTGTGATCTAACGACATTTTCACTAATATGACGTAGTTTCGAATTCTGCCGGAGAGCGCATATTTTTCTATGATGAGATTTTTCGTATATTAATGTCCGGCAGACGAAAATAAATAACTATACTGTTTAATAAATACAAAAGTAACGTTTAAAGTAATAAAATTCTGTCGCATTGATAAATAAAAACCCATTGTCTGTGATGAATAATCAAGAGTGGCCTCCCCTTGTTTTGTTGCTCTTCTCTTTGAGAGACCTATTTCTATTTCCTGGGACTATAAAAAGACAATATACCCGAACATTGTATTCTCAGTTAAACAAAGCTTTCTTAAAACCTACACCTACTACGTTTGTCATTACATTGCCTTAAAAAAATTACTTTGTTTACCTTTCGATACGAAACTGAAAAGTTATGTAAATGTCGAGGAATTTAATACGAGAGGAATTTCACTTAAAGCCACACTTCAGATTTTGCTTGATCGGTAAGGCTTCTCTGTGACCGAGTCGGTTAAGTTACATCGGATCTATCGACTCTAAAGTTTGTAATCCGATTTAATAAATGACTGGGAAAGAAGAATTAAATAAAGGGAATTGTTAAACCGATTTCTAAAGCTATTTACAATCAAGAATTTTATTCTTTTATTCGAAATCTTGTCGGAATCATTTATTACTTTAAATCTAGATAAGTAATCGGTGACTCATGAGAGGCAAATCGGGCTTTACTCCAGAATCCGCAACCGACAGAAGTACTTCAGTAATACCCTGAAGATCCGTGAGTTGAAAACTTGGTAGCTACGTACTGGCTCACTAGGTTTTCTAGGTTTTGCTCTACTTAGTATATTGAGCACTTTTACGGTTTTAATTAATTTACTCTGTCGGCTTTTTATTCTTTTGACAAGGCATTGCAGTGCTGATTGATTATTTTCGATCAACACGGATGTTTTTACTCTTTTCTTTCTTTACTGAATTTTTTCCCCTGATATCGGTTTGTTCAAATATAATCTTATTTACAAATTGTATTATCAGGGTTTTTCACACCGCCAGAGTATAGGTATTAAAATAATATATATATAAAATGTATTATTTTAATACATTATATAGATATATATATTAATATATTAATATATTATATATATATATATATATATATATATATATATATATATATAGTCATCCACAGACAGACTGTTTCGCTGTATCACAGCTAATCAGTGTGGCTAGTCGTACGGTTGCCTCTAGCTAGGATCGAAACCCGATGGAATTAGCCTCTGTCGCGGATTCTACTTCTAAGCCGTTGGCGCACGGCAGAATGAAAGTGAATTTAAGCGTATTTATTTTTAGAAAAACCCACATTGACTGAGAGAACTCGATTCGATTTATCGAAGAGTCATGCATTATTGGCCGTAATAGTCACTGTTTACAAACCCACTCTTCCTCTCCGGAGAGCTCAACCTGAAACAAATTTTTCAGAAGCACACACACACATACACACACACACACACACACACACACACACACACACATATATATATATATATATATATATATATATATATATATATATATATATATAAACCACTATTATATATTTCTCCCCAACTTTACGCTATTTTTTAAATTTTCTCTCTTTCTTTTCTCTCTCTTTCATACACACACACAAACATACACAGATACACGAACGCACACACACACATACATTTCTGCTTATTCTTCTCATTTAGTATTCATTCTGTTAGTCACTTTCTCTCTCTCTCTCTCTCTCTCTCTCTCTCTCTCTCTCTCTTTCTCTCTCTATCTTTAACTACATCACTTTCTCCTTAATTTCTCCTCCGTATCAATTTCTTATGATTCAACAGACCTGGCCAACGAACATCTCTTTTTACGACTCTGTCAGCTCCACCTGGCGGCTAAAATGGTTACATCTGAGATGATGGCGACCGGAGAAAAACCTGGCTATCGCTGATAAATACACTATTGCTTGTTATCGCAGGAAGTCACGCTCATGCGACAAATATCAACAAATAAATTTTTTTAAAATTACTATATTTATAATTATTTGTGCCGAGAGGAAGAGACGAGAATTGAAAGGCCAAAAGATTAAAATGTCTCCACTTTGACCGCCGAAAAGAAGATATAGAGAAAACACGTAATATATACGAGAACGAATGAACACAAGTCGTCATCGTCATAAACATAAATCTTTAAGCTCTTAACATAATCTTTCTCTGAAGCCGTAATGTTCCCGAAAAGGATCTCTCAGATAGTACCGATGAAAAAATAAGGCATAACGGTAACTAAATTAAAAAAATGTTTTCCAGAAGCTAATTAAATTTTTTAAGATATAGGAAAATTTCTCTGGAAACGAAAAAAGGGCGCGTAATTCCTTTGCCAAATCTTTTCTTCTATATAGCAGTGAATACTGACCAATTTCCTCACATATGAAAAGGAGGCTTGTGGCTTGGGGTTCTACAGAAGGATACTAAAAATAGTATGGGTGCAACATATGAGCAAAGGAAGTTTTACGGAGAATTGCAATAAAAGAAGACTTTTGTTTTGGATCAGAAAGTAACGGTTGAAATTTCTAGGAACTTTCTTTTAGGAAGGAGGTCTTGGATCATTTGACACTCAAAAGGCTTGCTGAAGATAAGGGCGGAGAGGATAGTAATTAACCATCTTAATAAGCCTGTACAGAGAGAGAGAAAATTAAACCGGTAGTCGGAGATTACACTCAACCCTTCGTGACCCTCGGGCCTTGCACAGGGTGAATATTACCGTAAAAAATATTGACACTGTTTGGCATATTGGTCTTCTTTAAGAATTTTTTTTTTCAATTTCTTCAAGCACTAAATGATTACTGGGCAGCCAGAAAAAAAATGTAATTTTATTTGTTTAAATTAATATATTTGTTAATGTTGGTTAAAATTTAAATTGGGGACGTATTTTTTTAAATAAAATGGCACTCTTGGATTTGCATTTCAACCATCACTGCATCTGGACAACTGACTAGGACCAGAGTGTCTACAGTAAAAATAATCAAATTATATTCTTTCCAATCTCGTCATATCGAGGCACGGTGGCGTAATGGATAGCGACTCGGAATCGGAGGTCCGAGTTCGAATTCCTGTCGACTTCATTACATTTATTCAAATATCCTTCTTTTCTCCCACAGGTAGACTGATTAGGTAAACTAGAGTTTTGGAGAAGTTAAAACTCTGATTTAAAACAATTTTTGGATTCCGTGAGGCTACCTTGCCCACGAAATACAATTGTACATGTGGTGACATTGGGAAAGGTTTGAATCCATCTCTTCTGCCATAGGTATGGCTAAATAGCAGAAGAGGCTGGAACTATAGCCATGGTTGGTAGCTTGTCTAGGAGAAGACAAACTCTAAATTCAAATCAGCCTGGAGTGGTTTGGGTTCCGTTAGTCTACCTTACCCAGGGAATATTATTACTGCTACGGCCGCCGTACTTGCAACCTTACGACCCAGATGATTTACGGGACTCATCAGCGTGAAACAGAAAAAATACTTCCTTTGTGTTTGAACTTTAACGTAAAACGCTATTTAATTTAACTTGGACATTATTGGTTATCATAACTTAAAATCCCGACTATTTGAATATGATTGCTTAGCTTCAAATCCTGTTTTATTTTAAATCATTTTAACTTAAAAATATTTTGGAATTAAATCATCGGCCATTTTAGCTGAAAACTATATTTTTATTCAAATAATTGCCTATAAAAAAATTAAAGACTATAAAAGAAAAGACTAATTGAAGTGGCACCTTGTGCTGATTTCAGGCAATCAATTTGACAAAATCACTTAGCGTAAATCACAGATTTCTCGATCAAAACCTTGTTGAAATCTTAAACTTTTACTTCATAATTATGGTGTTGTTCAACTAATTAAATTCTGAACAAACAATTTTTTTCTGAATTTTATATAGTTTCAAAGCTGGGTTGCCGGGGTATCTAGAATTTATCTAAGTTTTCTAAGCGAGCAATATATTCGCCCTATCTTTCAGGGAGAAGACATTTTTTCTTTTTCGTCTTGACTATCATCAAATAAAATACATCTTTCTTTTTTCTATTTGTTGGCTATGTGTGTTTGCTTTCATCTTTTGTTCATAAAGGCTAGAAAGTTTAATTAATACAACACCAATAAACTATAATTCCATTTTCTTCAGTTGTTTAATCACATTTTCGGATATTTTATAAAAGAGAGTTTTTTTTTCTCACCGGAAGGATGCTGTCGTTACTTCCTTTTTTGTTGGATTTTTTTTCTCTGTATTTTTTAAAATCTTTAATAGAAAAATTTCAATGTCTCTTTTTTTTTAATCAATAATTTGAATTTCCATTTTGGCAAAGAATAAATAATTAAAGTCGTCTCGTCTCCCATTAATTAATATTTGGAATATGAAACAAATAAAACGAGAAATGAAAAAGAATGTTAAATTAATAACAACAAAGAAAAAATCAAAAATAGACCCTCCACAGTAAAAAAAAAAAGAAAAGAAAAAACATTTTTTTATGAAAATAAATAAAAACAAACACCTCCCAAATATTCTAAACAGATTGATGGTAAAGATGGCGAAAGCAGATATTATTTTAGTAAAAATAATTTTCCATTTCAAGGAGGAAGATAAAATAAATTCTGTCAGAAAAAAAATCTGCGGTTATGTCTGCTTTTCGTCTTATGAGCAGAAAAAAAAAATGGCGATACTTTACCCTGTGTTTTTTTTTTTTTTCATTTTTATTCTTTTCCTTTTTTTCATTTCACGGCTTACAAAATGTGATTCATTCCCTCAAACTTTAAGAGGAAATCTGCAAGCGACAAGAAACAGTTTTGTTTTACATCCGTTAAGGCCACTTGAAAGCACCTGACGAGATATCTCAAGAGAAATTTCTTTACATTGAAGCGGCTGACGTGATATCTTCCCTGAATTGTCTTACTCCATGACAGGTTGACGAAAGATCTCGCGAGAAATTTCGTTGTCCTGGAGCAGGTGACGCGATATGTCGCGAGAAATTTCGTTGTCCTGGAGCAGGTGACGCAATATGTCGCGAGAATTGTCTTACTCCAGATTGGATAACGAAAGATCTCGCGAGAAATTTAATTTCTCCTTGTTTAGCTGATTCCTTTGTCTTGGAATGGCTAACAAGATATCTCATACTAAACTATGTCCATCTATGTGTTAAAATATGTATAAATCTTAAATCATTTTTATGCACTGGTGCCATTTAAATTACTATTGTCTTTAGTGTTTAAAACAATTGCTATCCGTCCCAAATCTTTTCAGCAGTGGCGAGAGTGTGTCAGCTTGTCCGATGTCAAGTTGGCTCCAATTAGAGTGGAGCCTCTATATGAAATAAAAATTCTATATAGAAACAAATACAAACAACTGATTTAGCAAAGATTAAAAGTAATAAGAACTTTATAAAGTCATCCGCACACTACCCGTTACTCAAGTCCAATCTGAGAGAACATTTTCAAAGCTGAAGATCAAAAAAATAAGGATAAGAAATTCATTGTCTGATGAGAATTTGAAATCATACATGTTGCTATCTATTGAAAAGGAATTCTTAGCTCATTTACTTTGAAAATCAACATTCGAAATCTTTGCTTTAATCTAGACTCGAACACTGAATTAATCCTTTGTAAATCCTGGTCGACTAATCCTAGTTGACCAATTATTGTATATATCAACGTCTTTGTTGTTCCTTGGTTACACAAACTAACAAGAGGTGTATTGGCCAGAGTGTCAGCTTGCCCGATGGCAAGTGGATCCCTGGTGGAGTGGATCTCCTATATCAAATAAAAATGCTATAAAGAAACAAATACAGACATCTGTTTTAGCAACAAATAAAAGTCATAAGAACTTTATAAAGTCATCTGCACTCTATCTGTTACTCGGGCCCAAGGTGAGAGAACATTTTCAAAGTTAAAGAAAAGATTAAGAAATTCGCTATCTGATGAGTATTTGCTATCATGCATGTTGTTATCCACTGAAAAGGAATTGTTACATGAATTGAACACAGAAGCAATTATTGGCAGATTCGAACAATCATCGAATGAACGCAAACGATTACTTTTAATATATCTGATGGCATACAAAGTTCTGGTGTGCTTTTGAAATATCTGTTAATGTGTAAATTGTGCAGTAAACTATTTAAAAATATCAACCAATTACTTAAAATAAAAAATATAGTTAAATATCCCATTATAACATTCTGTATTTACATTTGACATCTACTGCCAGTAATGCGTACAATACATCTTACTTATTATAAAACGCAGATTGTGTGTGTGTGTGTGTGTGTGTGTGTGTCTGTAACGTTTATATATTGGATCGAATTTCCTACATTTTTTAGCCGATTTCAACAAAACTTCACAGGACTACATAAAATTACCTTGTGATGGTTCTAACGGCGCCGAAAATGGGAAAAACAAAATTGTTTTTTAACAAAATCAATGTGAAAACACGATTAAGACACATCGTGAGAATGAAAGGGGGACAACTCACCCACGAAAATGTAAACAAAAGAGCATAGCATGATGAAAAAAGCCGAACTTGACGAAAACAAAATTTTATCGTCTAATGTTCATATTATTATTAAAGAGGAAAGATCAAAGTATTTTTGGGGTATTTTTTACATTTTTTAATCGTTCCTAGCACGTCTGAAATTTTCGTTAAAAAATTATTTTTTTTGGTAAAAAAAGGACAGATAACCAATCATTTTCAATCATTTTTTCGATTTGATAAAAAAGATTAAAATCTGACTTTGATATTCTTTTAAAAATCAATTATCATTTTTTTCAAAACTGATTTTAATAAAAAACAGAAATTATACTGTTTATTTAAAATATTTTGAACCAAGCTTAACTTAGCTTCTGCGCCGAAAAAATGTAATTTGAAAATAAAACAAAGCAGGTCATAACCTTTCGCGTCGCTTGACGATTGACGAAAGGCACATTCATGACGTATAGATAACTTACGGGAGGAGAATTCTTTCTACGGATGGAAGGAAGTAAAATTATTAAAGTGAACAAATTATTTACCTCGTTACTTTTAAGGAAAACTTTCAGCGCTCTAATTTTTTATTTATTTATTTATTTATTTATTTTGTACTTAGCTTTCATTTTTACGTTTACGATGCTTTATGGAAAATATAAAGAAATAAAAAGATAAGTCTGTTAATAGTGAGATTAAATTTCATAAGAAAAAGGTATCTAATTAATTTAGGTACCTTTCTTATGAAATTTTATCAGAAGTGTACATAAAATACTATAATTTTATGTACTTTTATTACATTTTACTGTGTTATTTATATTTCCATTCATTTTATTATTAATTTTGATATTTCATTTATGGAAAAATGTCATAACTGAGATTAATATAAAAATGAGATCATATAAATTAAAGTTTAGCAGTAGTTATATTTCATAAGATGATACTGTTACTTGTAGGTACCCTTCTCAGTTGAAATTGAAAACTCAAATTAACTTCTCCATACCTGTTTCGCAAAAGTAAGGGGCTTAACAGCGGAGAACAATGCTGAACTCAAATAATGCAACTAAATTGTATTCTGGTTGGTCTTCCGTACTTGATAATTACTGTCCGACTATAAACACAAAAATTACATTTCTTAAAGCGCTAGACAATGACATTCTCACACGGACATTTTGAAAGATTGATGTTGCATTTAACTAATGTTAAAATATTTTTTAAATTCAATTTAAAGATTTTTTTTTAAATCTTTTTAAAATTAAAGAAATAAGAAATAATTGTATTAAAAATTCAATTTTCATTGAAAAATTTTTTTGCTTTCAGAAAATATTGTCTATATTCATAAAAACAAATTAAAACAAATAAAAGCATTTGAAACTAAATAATATATTTGTTTTATTGAATTTTGTATATTACAATTCACAGCTTATTTTCAGACGTTGGCCAAAAAAAAAACAAAAAAAACATGATTTGCATTCTTCAAAGCCTTGTGCTTTTAACTTTTGTAATCACTAAAACCGATGGTCTTGAATTTCTAGAGTTTTTCATAAAATTAGTTATGGGGGTGTTAATAAATATAAAAAAAAAATTCTGCCATGACTTTAATAAAAAAAAAACATATTTATAATAATTTCGATCATCTGTGAATAGTTTCTGAAAGTTTCATTAACATCTGACAATTATTTTTATTTTTGCAAGATTTTCCAAATTAATGTGTGTAAATACAAAAAAAAAACGCGCTAAAAATTATCTATGTTATTTACTACCCCTTGTTGCGACAAAGAAACAAGGTTTTTTAAATCAAAATTTAGAATATTCTAAAAAGATGGAAAAATTTTAAAAAATAATAAAAAAAGTTTAGTCTATCCTCTTCATAAAAACATAAGCATTTTGACGATAAAATTTTGTTTTCATAAACTTTGGCGTCTTTTTCATCAGACTATGCTCTGTTTTAGCGATTTCGTGGAGTGACTTAGGTTAAAGAACCCAGGTTGTGTGTGTGTGTGTGTGTGTGTGTGTGTGTGCGTGTGTGTGTGTGTGTGTGTGTGTGTGTGTGTGTGTTCCTTTATATATGGGATCGGATTTCTTACATTTTTCAGCTGATAAAACAAACATCCACTTTTTTTTGCGGAGGGGCAGTTAGTATTTCTTATTGTCTTGCACACTTTTTTATTTATTTATACATTCAGAATGCTTTAAAAATTCCATTTACAAGACAATTGTTTATAATAAAATTCTATTCAATCGGGGTCTCATCATAACGATATTGAAAACAATGTTTTTTTTGAATTTGACCAATTCGTAAAAAAAAAAAAACTAAGACATGCGTGTCCGTCAACCTAAACAATAATCTAACGATCTCTACTGATTGTACGAATACAAACATCGGATAATTCTTTATCTTTAGGGAAAGATAATTCCACGTACTTTAGGGCCGTTTTTACAATTCCCTTTGCAATTTGTTACAAGGCAGAACAATAAGGCATTGGTTCTATTTGAAATTAATTCAATATTTAAAAGAAAGTATTAAGAAATAATTTAAAAATGCCGACGTAAGAAATCTGATAGACAAAAAAACAACAATATTTCGAAGATGATAATTATTAAGGAAAGAACACAGTACTTGTAATAAATTAATAAACCCAAATAAAGTTAATATTTTTGTATTAGAAACAACGAGTGGAAAATATATTCAAATCAGAATTCTAATTATGAATCACCACAAGCAAAATATGCAATTTTTTTACTGTATTCAATAAGAAAAATCATAAATTGTAAAAGATTACAGAGAAAGGCTATCTACATTTTTCAACCGATTTCAACAAAACTTCACTTTTTTTGGCAGGTAGTGTTTTTTATTGTCTTGCACATTTTTTTCTTTATTTTTACATTCAGAATGCTTTAAAAATTCCATTTACAAGACAATCGTTTATAATAAAATTCTATTCACCAATCGATAGACTCATAACGATTGAAAACAATGTTTTTGTTTGAATTTGGGTTTGACCAATTCGTAAAAAAAAAAAAAACTAATTAAGACATGCGTGTCCGTCAACCTTAAACAATAATCTTTGTCAATTTTATTTTTCAGTCTTTATGATGGTCGATACTTGATCTATCTCTTACTGTTACATCTCCGGGCAACGCCTGACTCTACTGCTAGTATTCACTATAATTACACAAGAATTCACAAGAGAATGTCAGCTTGCCCGATGTCAAGTGGGTTCCTAATAGAGTGGATTCTCTATATCAAATAAAAATGCAATAAAAAGACACATGCAGACAACTTTATAAATCCATCTGCCCGTTACTCAAGTCTAATGTGAGAGAACAATTTCAAAACGAAAGATCAGAAAGACAAGTTTTTAAAAATTCGCTGTTTGAAGAGAATTTGGAATCAAACATGATATTCGTTGAAAAGGAATTATTAGATGAATTGGATGCAAAAGCAATTATTGTCAGATTCAGACAATCATCGCGTGAACACAAACAATTGTTCTTAATATGGCGGACTGCATGCAATGTCCTATTGTGCTTTTGATCTATCTGTTAATGTGTTAACTGAGCAATAAACTATTTAAAAACATCTACCAATTGCTTGAAATATAAAAAATAAATACAAATTTGAATTATAATATTCTGTATTTCCATTTGGTATCTATGGCCAGTAATATATACAGAACATGTACGTCGTAATTACATAAGAAATACACATTTTCAACAAAACTTCAATTGTACCCTTTTTAAATACGTGTTTTTTGAAAATGTTATATATTCCATTTACACTATTTACATCATTCTAACTGTTGTCCTCATCTTTATTACCATGTTCATGACGTTTCGATAGTTTTACGCTCCGACCTTCTTCAGGTAATATACGTTGGAATTTTGAACCGAACCGTGATATCTTGACGCACGACTCATAATTATACGGATATTTCCATGATGCCACATCTGATTACCTTTGTGAAGAATCCATAACGTTTTGATACTATTATACACATTGAACTAATTTAACTTCGTTCTTATTGTTTTTTTTATCACAGTTTTTTCCGATGCTTTATTTAGCGAAATTCAATCTATTTGAATTTATGAGATTAATTTTTTTTTTATTATAAGCATATATTGGTTCGTTTGCTTTTATTTTAAATTATGAGGTCAACAAACGACATTTTTTTTTCTTTTGATTTAAACTTACCATTTCCGTCATGATGTTGTGTCGCCTAGACGTGGTAGGACGGCTTGAGACGGCTTGGACGGCTTCGATGAAAGAGCTATATGGAAGGGGGCTTCGGCCCTAAGCAGGTCCAACCAAGCTCAACAGGTCTGTGGGATAGAAGCTAGACGAAAGACACAACCTGGTCCTCCAGGTTGGAGGGGGGGTTGTACTAGGCTAACAACCTACTCACATAAAAACTTGCTTGTTACAGAAACCTCAACGATATCTTCAAATAACGGTATGGACAATGAAGAGTCCTCCAAAGTGGAGCGTATGACGCGTTCTGGTGAAAATCCTCCGGGAAGGCAACCAGCACGACATGGGCCAAGCTAAAGAAGATCGCCCGGAACTGCGTCCGTTGGAGAGAGGTATTGTTGCGGCCCTATGTTCCCCAAGGAATTAAGAGGCATAAGGATGATAATGATTATGAAACTTACCATTACAATACTAAACTCTGACGCACTCTGAAGTCGTATCGCCCGGCCAATATTATCACCTCCTTGACAAATCGGCTATAGTGATAGTCATAATCGGATCTGATGACATGAAGGTTAGCTTTCTACGGATTCGAGAACGCATTCACTGGAAAAGACTGTTACAAAAGAAATCAATGTATAACTATAAGAACATCCGGTTTCATGAATACCAAAAAACAAAAAAAAATGGTTAATACAGCAGAAGAAAAGTTATGAAAGACAGTAAAAATCATGATATTTATTCAAAGGTACCATAGAATAATTGTAATAGAGTTAAGTCAAATTCTAAAAAACAAAAACAAGAACAGGTAATAACGCTACAAAATGGCTATTGTAAAAATTCCTAATGAGTGTGATATTGGTCAAAAGGCATCAAAGAGCAATCATGACTGCAATACTTATAATAAATTGCGGGAAGAGAATACAGTAGTAGCGTTTTTTAAATCGTTAGAATCAAAAAATTAAACAGGGTGATTTGTAGATGACAGTGAATTGTGATAGAAATAAGTCTTGTAAAATGAAACAAGGCAAAAAATATGCTGCACACTTTATAAATTGTTTTCAGAAGTGTTATTTTGCTTGGAAGGAATGTGGCACCATGCATCCTGACGATTTGAAAGAAATATTCATAGATATATGATTTGTTTTTTACGGTTTATCAACCATTTAATAATTATTTAAGGCCGAAAAATATTTTAGGTTTTAAGAATATTTCTTTCTTTACATTCAAGCGATTTGGGAGAAAGAAAGAGAAAACGAAGAAGAAAGAAAAAATAATACGAAAACGGGTCATAGGCGAACACACACACACACGGCTAGAATTGATAGGTAGCAGATGTCGAAAATATCTAGGTCACCTACGAACAAGCATTTGACCGATTTCCGCGTGTCCACGAAAAATGGAATTTTGTTATCAATTAGATGTCACCCAAGGAAAAGAATGACCATTGTTGAACATTGACGAAACACAGACAGTCTTCAGAATTAGAAAAATCCCACACAAGAAGTTGTCACTGGCAAATTTTTCTTTCTTTTGACAGAATAAACGTTTGCCCTGCGATAATAAAGATTTTTGTTATCAAACCCTCGGCAGAAAGGAAAATGAAATATTTTTATTTCGCTTTAGAAACGCCAGCTAGCCTAGGAAATTCCTTTCTTAGATCATGTCCAATTAGCGATAAACTGCTTGACAAATACCACGTGTAGAGCCGAGAGTGTCATCTCGGTCGCTCATGATAAGGGCGATTTAATTAATATTAATATTTTTTTTGTTAAGCAAGGTATTTCTTTCCCAAAACAAAGCCACGGATTGTTCACGCCCGACTAAGACGTCATTGGCCAAGTAGATCACATGACGCACGAAGGAGGAGGAAAGATACCCGACCAGAACCTCATTGGCCGAGAGCGGTCACGTGACGCACGAAGAAAATCAGTCGACGCCTCTATCAAAGTGTAAGTGTAAGGAGCCGATACGAAGAAGTGGGGAAGTTAGTGCACGCCCCTCAGAAGCACAGTAAGAGAGTGGGAGTGAGAGGAGAGTTAACGAAAATGGAAAAGAGGGAAAAATCCCTAACCAGAAATAAGAAGGGTGGATACGTATTTAGAATTATCGAAGAACCCCTGGCGCCGACAGACCCACCCCAGTTTTGACGGCGTCAATAAAAGCGAGACCCCAACTGACAGAAATGAGTTGAGCCGCGGACGGCGGACCGAATTCGTTCGCCCCCTAGCGGGTGGAAGAGGCCAGCTCGTTTGGCCTGAGTGCAGAAGTTCGTTCGACCCAAGCTGGCGAGAAGAAGTTAGTTCGCGCACCGGCGGCGGAGATGAGTGACCAGTAATTCAGACTCTGGAGAGAAGAAGTTCGTTCGACCCAAGCTGGCGAGAAGAAGTTAGTTCGCGCACCGGCGGCGGAGATGAGTGACCAGTAATTCAGACTCTGGAGAGAAGTTCGTTCGACACAAGCTGGCGAGAAGAAGTTAGTTCGCGCACTGGCGGCGGAGATGAGTGACCAGTAATTCAGACTCTGGAGAGAAGAAGTTTGAGTTCAGCCGCGGACCCTGGCGAGAAGTTTTGAGCCTTGGACGACAAGCAGAGATGAGTGCCCAGTGTTGAAACCGCGTCAAGATAGCTGACCAAGATTCACGCACACTTTTGGACTCTTCTTCAACCAAGAACAAGTAGTTTGAAGAGCGACGTAGAATCAGACCACAGAAATAAGTTTTTCGACTTTCGTCCAAAGACACACCGAAACACAAATTTCTTAGAGAGCAGACAACTTGAAGCCTTAAAGTTTGCCTAGCGAAAGCGTCGTGCCACAATCCACAGAACGGGTCGGGAAGTAGACATAGTCCTATGTACCGAACAAATAGACATAAAAAGTTTGTTACCTTTTTCTTTGATACTTTGGACTTTGTGAGTTTTCATTTTATTTTATTTTATACATAATTGTGTGTTATCACCCCCGTTGAACTCAGCTTGCATTACTGCCCCAACCCCTGTTTCATCTCGTCTGTACGATCAATTCACAACGTGGGTAGGCAGACTGGAGATCAGTGCAGTTACCCTGGTAACCAGGCGTTGGAAGCAGGTTGGGAACCTCGAGGCTGGTATCAATCTAACCAGATTCCTACCCGAATCACCAAAGGGTTAGAACGTCACGTTTGGAGCAGCGAGGAGCGAACAGCTGACGCCGCGGCGAAGACGTCACAATTGGTGCTGTTTGGGGACGTCACCTCTGACGCCGTGACCGGGACATCAGAGCCTGGGGCAGCCACGTGACGTCACATCTGGCGCCGTGGTAGATCAGGATAGAACGACACAGTCGACGCTGCGACCGGGGGACGACGTCACAGGAATCAAAAATTGTCCCTAGTACCAACATGTCTAGAAAATACAGAAAAAATGAATAAAGGATTGTACAGCATCTAAATAGAAGTTTTAAAAAATGTAGAGGCTGATATTGGTTAGATCAATCGTAACAAATTCTGGTCTTATAAATTCAGGAATAATATAATTGACAGAATGGATTCTTTATTACGAAAAAGGAATGTAGACTATGGTTTTGTTTGAAAGGAATGAAAAAGGAATCGTAAGCTCTCAAAGATTCTACCCAAAATATGAACTGAGAGTTTTAAAAACGTTAATATAAATTAAAGATGATTAATTTCGTTAAAAAGAAGCAAAATCGTTGTCTAATCGCCTGAAAAATTAAACTAACAGCAATTCAAATTCGAATAAATTCAGACATGAAAGTGATTTACCATTTTGACAAGAAATAGAATAGACTTTAGAAAGTCGAAGCCGCTTTTATAAGGAGAATAAAGAAGGTGTTATTTTTGTTGAAAGCAATGAATAATCGTTCAATTGCATGTAATAAATGAATTGAAAGAGTAGAACGGATTGTATAGTTTATAAATCTTTGATATAAAACAAATTTAAAAAGGTGGTTTTGGTTGAAAAGAAATTATAAGAATTGTAACGGCTAAAGGTATAATATATTAAATAAAAAAAAACTCGTAATGTGCATAATATTGCATGTACTGTTAACACAGTGTTGATAACAGACACAGAAAGCAAACTAAAGAAATGATCACAGACTGAAGTAAAGAAAAGCTAGATGAAAGGACAAAACTTCAATTGAGATTATTGACATTATTCGGACTGTTATCCTCATCTTCAGTACCATATTCACAATGTTTCGGCCCTTGTACGCTCCGACCTTCTTCAGGTGATTGGATCACTGAGATGATGTATTATGATTATTCACATTATTTACATTATTCGGACTGTTATCCTCATCTTCAGTACCATATTCACAATGTTTCGGCCCTTGTACGCTCCGACCTTCTTCAGGTGATTGGATCACTGAGATGATGTATTATGATTATTCACATTATTTACATTATTCGGACTGTTATCCTCATCTTCAGTACCATATTCACAATGTTTCGGCCCTTGTACGCTCCGACCTTCTTCAGGTGATTGGATCACTGAGATGATGTATTATGATTATTCACATTATTTACATTATTCGGACTGTTATCCTCATCTTCAGTACCATATTCACAATGTTTCGGCCCTTGTACGCTCCGACCTTCTTCAGGTGATTGGATCACTGAGATGATGTATTATGATTATTCACATTATTTACATTATTCGGACTGTTATCGCCATCTTCAGTACCATATTCACAATGTTTCGGCCCTTGTACGCTCCGACCTTCTTCAGGTGATTGGATCACTGAGATGATGTATTATGATTATTCACATTATTTACATTATTCGGACTGTTATCCTCATCTTCAGTACCATATTCACAATGTTTCGGCCCTTGTACGCTCCGACCTTCTTCAGGTGATTGGATCACTGAGATGATGTATTATGATTATTCACATTATTTACATTATTCGGACTGTTATCCTCATCTTCAGTACCATATTCACAATGTTTCGGTCGTTGTACGCTCCGACCTTCTTCAGGTGATTGGATCACTGAGATGATGTATTATGATTATTCACATTATTTACATTATTCGGACTGTTATCCTCATCTTCAGTACCATATTCACAATGTTTCAGCCGTTGAACGCTCCGACCTTCTTCAGGTGATTGGATCAGTGAGATGAAGTATTATGATTATTCACATTATTTACATTATTCGGACTGTTATCCTCATCTTCAGTACCATATTCACAATGTTTCGGCCGTTGTACGCTCCGACCTTCTTCAGGTGATTGGATCACTGAGATGATGTATTATGATTATTCACATTATTTACATTATTCGGACTGTTATCCTCATCTTCAGTACCATATTCACAATGTTTCGGCCGTTGTACGCTCGACGACCTTCTTCAGGTGATTGGATCACTGAGATGATGTATTATGATTATTCACATTATTTACATTATTCGGACTGTTATCCTCATCTTCAGTACCATATTCACAATGTTTCAGCCGTTGTACGCTCCGACCTTCTTCAGGTGATTGGATCACTGAGATGATGTATTATGATTATTCACATTATTGACATTATTCGGACTGTTATCCTCATCTTCAGTACCATATTCACAATGTTTCGGCCGTTGTACGCTCCGACCTTCTTCAGGTGATTGGATCACTGAGATGATGTATTATGATTATTCACATTATTTACATTATTCGGACTGTTATCCTCATCTTCAGTACCATATTCACAATGTTTCAGCCGTTGTACGCTCCGACCTTCTTCAGGTGATTGGATCACTGAGATGAAGTATTATGATTATTCACATTATTTACATTATTCGGACTGTTATCCTCATCTTCAGTACCATATTCACAATGTTTCGGCCGTTGTACGCTCCGACCTTCTTCAGGTGATTGGATCACTGAGATGATGTATTATGATTATTCATATTATTTACATTATTCGGACTGTTATCCTCATCTTCAGTACCATATTCACAATGTTTCGGCCGTTGTACGCTCCGACCTTCTTCAGGTGATTGGATCACTGAGATGATGTATAGATGATTATTCACATTATTTACATTATTCGGACTGTTATCCTCATCTTCAGTACCATATTCACAATGTTTCGGCCGTTGTACGCTCCGACCTTCTTCAGGTGATTGGATCACTGAGATGATGTATTATGATTATTCACATTATTTACATTATTCGGACTGTTATCCTCATCTTCAGTACCATATTCACAATGTTTCGGCCGTTGTACGCTCCGACCTTCTTCAGGTGATTGGATCACTGAGATGATGTATTATGATTATTCACATTATTTACATTATTCGGACTGTTATCCTCATCTTCAGTACCATATTCACAATGTTTCGGCCGTTGTACGCTCCGACCTTCTTCAGGAGATTGGATCACTGAGATGATGTATAGATGATTATTCACATTATTTACATTATTCGGACTGTTATCCTCATCTTCAGTACCATATTCACAATGTTTCGGCCGTTGTACAATCCGACCTTCTTCAGGTGATTGGATCACTGAGATGATGTATTATGATTATTCACATTATTTATTTTACATTATTCGGACTGTTATCCTCATCTTCAGTACCATATTCACAATGTTTCGGACTGTTGTATCTTCGCTCCGACCTTCTTCAGGTGATTGGATCACTGAGATGAAGTATTATGATTATTCACATTATTTACATTATTCGGACTGTTATCCTCATCTTCAGTACCATATTCACAATGTTTCGGCCGTTGTACGCTCCGACCTTCTTCAGGTGATTGGATCACTGAGATGAAGTATTATGATTATTCACATTATTTACATTATTCGGACTGTTATCCTCATCTTCAGTACCATATTCACAATGTTTCGGTCGTTGTACGCTCCGACCTTCTTCAGGTGATTGGATCACTGAGATGATGTATTATGATTATTCACATTATTTACATTATTCGGACTGTTATCCTCATCTTCAGTACCATATTCACAATGTTTCGGCCGTTGTACGCTCCGACCTTCTTCAGGTGATTGGATCAGTGAGATGAAGTATTATGATTATTCACATTATTTACATTATTCGGACTGTTATCCTCATCTTCAGTACCATATTCACAATGTTTCGGTCGTTGTACGCTCCGACCTTCTTCAGGTGATTGGATCAGTGAGATGATGTATTATGATTATTCACATTATTTACATTATTCGGACTGTTATCCTCATCTTCAGTACCATATTCACAATGTTTCGGTCGTTGTACGCAATGTTTCCGACCTTCTTCAGGTGATTGGATCACTGAGATGATGTATTATGATTATTCACATTATTTACATTATTCGGACTGTTATCCTCATCTTCAGTACCATATTCACAATGTTTCGGCCGTTGTACGCTCCGACCTTCTTCAGGTGATTGGATCACTGAGATGATGTTTAGATGATTATTCACATTATTTACATTATTCGGACTGTTATCCTCATCTTCAGTACCATATTCACAATGTTTCGGCCGTTGTACGCTCCGACCTTCTTCAGGTGATTGGATCACTGAGATGATGTATTATGATTATTCACATTATTTACATTATTCGGACTGTTATCCTCATCTTCAGTACCATATTCACAATGTTTCAGCCGTTGTACGCTCCGACCTTCTTCAGGTGATTGGATCAGTGAGATGAAGTATTATGATTATTCACATTATTTACATTATTCGGACTGTTATCCTCATCTTCAGTACCATATTCACAATGTTTCGGCCGTTGTACGCTCCGACCTTCTTCAGGTGATTGGATCAGTGAGATGATGTATTATGATTATTCACATTATTTACATTATTCGGACTGTTATCCTCATCTTCAGTACCATATTCACAATGTTTCGGCCGTTGTACGCTCCGACCTTCTTCAGGTGATTGGATCACTGAGATGATGTATTATGATTATTCACATTATTTACATTATTCGGACTGTTATCCTCATCTTCAGTACCATATTCACAATGTTTCGGCCGTTGTACGCTCCGACCTTCTTCAGGTGATTGGATCACTGAGATGATGTATTATGATTATTCACATTATTTACATTATTCGGACTGTTATCCTCATCTTCAGTACCATATTCACAATGTTTCAGGTGATTGGCACGTTGTACGCTCGACCTTCTTCAGGTGATTGGATCACTGAGATGATGTATTATGATTATTCATTATTTACATTATTCGGACTGTTATCCTCATCTTCAGTACCATATTCACAATGTTTCGGCCGTTGTACGCTCCGACCTTCTTCAGGTGATTGGATCACTGAGATGATGTATTATGATTATTCACATTATTTACATTATTCGGACTGTTATCCTCATCTTCAGTACCATATTCACAATGTTTCGGCCGTTGTACGCTCCGACCTTCTTCAGGTGATTGGATCACTGAGATGATGTATTATGATTATTCACATTATTTACATTATTCGGACTGTTATCCTCATCTTCAGTACCATATTCACAATGTTTCGGTCGTTGTACGCTCCGACCTTCTTTCAGGTGATTGGATCACTGAGATGATGTATTATGATTATTCACATTATTTACATTATTCGGACTGTTATCCTCATCTTCAGTACCATATTCACAATGTTTCGGCCGTTGTACGCTCCGACCTTCTTCAGGTGATTGGATCACTGAGATGATGTGTATTATGATTATTCACATTATTTACATTATTCGGACTGTTATCCTCATCTTCAGTACCATATTCACAATGTTTCAGCCGTTGTACGCTCCGACCTTCTTCAGGTGATTGGATCAGTGAGATGAAGTATTATGATTATTCACATTATTTACATTATTCGGACTGTTATCCTCATCTTCAGTACCATATTCACAATGTTTCGGCCGTTGTACGCTCCGACCTTCTTCAGGTGATTGGATCACTGAGATGATGTATTATGATTATTCACATTATTTACATTATTCGGACTGTTATCCTCATCTTCAGTACCATATTCATGGTGATTGGATCATTGAGATGATGTATTCGGAATGTTTTCGGTTGTTGTACGCTCCCGACCTTCTTCAGGTGATTGGATCACTGAGATGATGTATGAGATGATTATTCATTCATTATTTACATTATTCGGACTGTTATCCTCATCTTCAGTACCATATTCACAATGTTTCGGCCGTTGTACGCTCCGACCTTCTTCAGGTGATTGGATCACTGAGATGATGTATTATGATTATTCACATTATTTACATTATTCGGACTGTTATCCTCATCTTCAGTACCATATTCACAATGTTTCGGCCGTTGTACGCTCCGACCTTCTTCAGGTGATTGGATCACTGAGATGATGTATTATGATTATTCACATTATTTACATTATTCGGACTGTTATCCTCATCTTCAGTACCATATTCACAATGTTTCGGCCGTTTGTACTTCAGGTGATTGGATCACTCCGACCTTCTTCAGGTGATTGGATCACTGAGATGATGTATTATGATTATTCACATTATTTACATTATTCGGACTGTTATCCTCATCTTCAGTACCATATTCACAATGTTTCGGCCGTTGTACGCTCCGACCTTCTTCAGGTGATTGGATCACTGAGATGAAGTATTATGATTATTCACATTATTTACATTATTCGGACTGTTATCCTCATCTTCAGTACCATATTCACAGTACCACTATTCACAATGTTTCGGCCGTTGTACGCTCCGACCTTCTTCAGGTGATTGGATCACTGAGATGATGTATTATGATTATTCACATTATTTACATTATTCGGACTGTTATCCTCATCTTCAGTACCATATTCACAATGTTTCGGCCGTTGTACGCTCCGACCTTCTTCAGGTGATTGGATCAGTGAGATGAAGTTTTATGATTATTCACATTATTTACATTATTCGGACTGTTATCCTCATCTTCAGTACCATATTCACAATGTTTCGGCCGTTGTACGCTCCGACCTTCTTCAGGTGATTGGATCACTGAGATGATGTATAGATGATTATTCACATTATTTACATTATTCGGACTGTTATCCTCATCTTCAGTACCATATTCACAATGTTTCGGCCGTTGTACGCTCCGACCTTCTTCAGGTGATTGGATCACTGAGATGATGTATTATGATTATTCACATTATTTACATTATTCGGACTGTTATCCTCATCTTCAGTACCATATTCACAATGTTTCGGCCGTTGTACGCTCCGACCTTCTTCAGGTGATTGGATCACTGAGATGATGTATTATGATTATTCACATTATTTACATTATTCGGACTGTTATCCTCATCTTCAGTACCATATTCACAATGTTTCGGCCGTTGTACGCTCCGACCTTCTTCAGGTGATTGGATCACTGAGATGATGTATTATGATTATTCACATTATTTACATTATTCGGAATGTTATCCTCATCTTCAGTACCATATTCACAATGTTTCAGCCGTTGTACGCTCCGACCTTCTTCAGGTGATTGGATCACTGAGATGATGTATTATGATTATTCACATTATTTACATTATTCGGACTGTTATCCTCATCTTCAGTACCATATTCACAATGTTTCGGCCGTTGTACGCTCCGACCTTCTTCAGGTGATTGGATCAGTGAGAGGAAGTATTATGATTATTCACATTATTTACATTATTCGGACTGTTATCCTCATCTTCAGTACCATATTCACAATGTTTCGGTCGTTGTACGCTCCGACCTTCTTCAGGTGATTGGATCACTGAGATGATGTATTATGATTATTCACATTATTTACATTATTCGACTGTTATCCTCATCTTCAGTACCATATTCACAATGTTTCAGCCGTTGTACGCTCCGACCTTCTTCAGGTGATTGGATCAGTGAGATGAAGTATTATGATTATTCACATTATTTACATTATTCGGACTGTTATCCTCATCTTCAGTACCACATTCACAATGTTTCGGCCGTTGTACGCTCCGACCTTCTTCAGGTGATTGGATCACTGAGATGATGTATTATGATTATTCACATTATTTACATTATTCGGACTGTTATCCTCATCTTCAGTACCATATTCACAATGTTTCGGCCGTTGTACGCTCCGACCTTCTTCAGGTGATTGGATCACTGAGATGATGTATTATGATTATTCATTATTTACATTATTCGGACTGTTATCCTCATCTTCAGTACCACATTCACAATGTTTCGGCCGTTGTACGCTCCGACCTTCTTCAGGTGATTGGATCACTGAGATGATGTATTATGATTATTCACATTATTTACATTATTCGGACTGTTATCCTCATCTTCAGTACCACATTCACAATGTTTCGGCCGTTGTACGCTCCGACCTTCTTCAGGTGATTGGATCACTGAGATGATGTATTATGATTATTCACATTATTTACATTATTCGGACTGTTATCCTCATCTTCAGTACCATATTCACAATGTTTCGTCCGTTGTACGCTCCGACCTTCTTCAGGTGATTGGATCAGTGAGATGAAGTATTATGATTATTCACATTATTTACATTATTCGGACTGTTATCCTCATCTTTAGTACCATATTCACAATGTTTCGGCCGTTGTACGCTCCGACCTTCTTCAGGTGATTGGATCACTGAGATGATGTATTATGATTATTCACATTATTTACATTATTCGGACTGTTATCCTCATCTTCAGTACCACATTCACAATGTTTCCGGCCGTTGTACGCTCCTGACCTTCTTCAGGTGATTGGATCACTGAGATGATGTATTATGATTATTCATTATTTACATTATTCGGACTGTTATCCTCATCTTCAGTACCACATTCACAATGTTTCGGCCGTTGTACGCTCCGACCTTCTTCAGGTGATTGGATCACTGAGATGATGTATTATGATTATTCACATTATTTACATTATTCGGACTGTTATCCTCATCTTCAGTACCATATTCACAATGTTTCAGCCGTTGTACGCTCCGACCTTCTTCAGGTGATTGGATCACTGAGATGAAGTATTATGATTATTCACATTATTTACATTATTCGGACTGTTATCCTCATCTTCAGTACCATATTCACAATGTTTCGGCCGTTGTACGCTCCGACCTTCTTCAGGTGATTGGATCACTGAGATGATGTATTATGATTATTCACATTATTTACATTATTCGGACTGTTATCCTCATCTTCAGTACCATATTCACAATGTTTCGGCCCTTGTACGCTCCGACCTTCTTCAGGTGATTGGATCACTGAGATGATGTATTATGATTATTCATTATTTACATTATTCGGACTATTATCCTCATCTTCAGTACCACATTCACAATGTTTCGGCCGTTGTACGCTCCGACCTTCTTCAGGTGATTGGATCACTGAGATGATGTATTATGATTATTCACATTATTTACATTATTCGGACTGTTATCCTCATCTTCAGTACCATATTCACAATGTTTCGGCCGTTGTACGCTCCGACCTTCTTCAGGTGATTGGATCACTGAGATGATGTATTATGATTATTCACATTATTTACATTATTCGGACTGTTATCCTCATCTTCAGTACCACATTCACAATGTTTCGGCCGTTGTACGCTCCGACCTTCTTCAGGTGATTGGATCACTGAGATGATGTATTATGATTATTCACATTATTTACATTATTCGGACTGTTATCCTCATCTTCAGTACCATATTCACAATGTTTCAGCCGTTGTACTCTCCGACCTTCTTCAGGTGATTGGATCACTGAGATGATGTATTATGATTATTCACATTATTTACATTATTCGGACTGTTATCCTCATCTTCAGTACCATATTCACAATGTTTCGGCCGTTGTACGCTCCGACCTTCTTCAGGTGATTGGATCACTGAGATGATGTATTATGATTATTCACATTATTTACATTATTCGGACTGTTATCCTCATCTTCAGTACCATATTCACAATGTTTCGGCCCTTGTACAATCCGACCTTCTTCCGGTGATTGGATCACTGAGATGATGTATTATGATTATTCACTTTATTTACATTATTCGGACTGTTATCCTCATCTTCAGTACCATATTCACAATGTTTCGGCCGTTGTACGCTCCGACCTTCTTCAGGTGATTGGAGCACTGAGATGATGTATTATGATTATTCACATTATTTACATTATTCGGAATGTTATCCTCATCTTCAGTACCATATTCACAATGTTTCGGCCGTTGTACGCTCCGACCTTCTTCAGGTGATTGGATCACTGAGATGATATTATGATTATTCACATTATTTACATTATTCGGACTGTTATCCTCATCTTCAGTACCATATTCACAATGTTTCGGCCGTTGTACGCTCCGACCTTCTTCAGGTGATTGGATCACTGAGATGATGTATTATGATTATTCATATTATTTACATTATTCGTACTGTTATCCTCACCTTCAGTACCATATTCACAATGTTTCGGCCGTTGTACGCCCCGACCTTCTTCAGGTGATTGGATCACTGAGATGATGTATAGATGATTATTCACATTATTTACATTATTCGGACTGTTATCCTCATCTTCAGTACCATATTCACAATGTTTCGGCCGTTGTACGCTCCGACCTTCTTCAGGTGATTGGATCACTGAGATGATGTATTATGATTATTCACATTATTTACATTATTCGGACTGTTATCCTCATCTTCAGTACCATATTCACAATGTTTCGGCCCTTGTACAATCCGACCTTCTTCAGGTGATTGGATCACTGAGATGATGTATTATGATTATTCACTTTATTTACATTATTCGGACTGTTATCCTCATCTTCAGTACCATATTCACAATGTTTCGGCCGTTGTACGCTCCGACCTTCTTCAGGTGATTGGATCACTGAGATGATGTATTATGATTATTCACATTATTTACATTATTCGGACTGTTATCCTCATCTTCAGTGCCATATTCACAATGTTTCGGCCGTTGTACGCTCCGACCTTCTTCAGGTGATTGGATCACTGAGATGATGTATTATGATTATTCACATTATTTACATTATTCGGACTGTTATCCTCATCTTCAGTACCATATTCACAATGTTTCGGCCGTTGTACACTCCGACCTTCTTCAGGTGATTGGATCACTGAGATGATGTATTATGATTATTCACTTTATTTACATTATTCGGACCGTTATCCTCATCTTCAGTACCATATTCACAATGTTTCGGCCGTTGTACGCTCCGACCTTCTTCAGGTGATTGGATCACTGAGATGATGTGTTATGATTATTCACATTATTTACATTATTCGGACTGTTATCCTCATCTTCAGTACCATATTCACAATGTTTCAGCCGTTGTACGCTCCGACCTTCTTCAGGTGGTTGGATCACTGAGATGATGTATTATGATTATTCACTTTATTTACATTATTCGGACTGTTATCCTCATCTTCAGTACCATATTCACAATGTTTCGGCCGTTGTACGCTCCGACCTTCTTCAGGTGATTGGATCACTGAGATGATGTATTATGATTATTCACATTATTTACATTATTCGGACTGTTATCCTCATCTTCAGTACCACATTCACAATGCTTCGGCCGTTGTACGCTCCGACCTTCTTCAGGTGATTGGATCACTGAGATGATGTATTATGATTATTCACATTATTTACATTATTCGGACTGTTATCCTCATCTTCAGTACCATATTCACAATGTTTCGGCCGTTGTACGCTCCGACCTTCTTCAGGTGATTGGATCACTGAGATGATGTATTATGATTATTCACTTTATTTACATTATTTGGACTGTTATCCTCATCTTCAGTACCATATTCACAATGTTTCAGCCCTTGTACACTCCGACCTTCTTCATGTGATTGGATCGTTGTGAATATGGTAATGAAGATGAAGATAATAGTTCAAATAATATAAATAATCATAATACATCATATCAGAGATATAAACAGATATCAATTGAGATAAGGGTAAATATTTTTATATATCAATGACAATATTGAGGAAAATATATGACAAAGTGGAAAAACTTTTTCATGCGACGCGTTTCGTCCTTTAGGACTTCATCGGACTAAATTTATTTTCCATTTTTTTTTCTACGTCGTCATATATTTTCCCCACTGAATATCAAATGTAAAAAACAGAATTTGGGTTCTCACAAAAACGAACAGCCCAACACGCGAATTAGAATTTGGATATACAAAAATCATGCAAGTACAACAATTTAAATATCGGGGAAATGTTTTAACAGAAGGAGGACGTCCTGGATATGACGATAAACTACATCCAGCAGCAAGGACTCTGATCGAAAGGTCTGAGGATCGTATAACTACCTCCTATTTGCTGTTGTTCCCGGGTACACTCTGACCCAGGGTCGTAGCACCTGTTATGATCTCATCAATGGGCAAATAGTTTACCCCAAACTGGTGTCAAAACACTATGAAAGCAGAAAAATATTTTAGTAAAAGAATCAGCAATACAATATCTGTCTATACTTCTGAGATGAGGTATTATGTACACTATTTACATTATTCGGACTATTGTTCTCATCTTTGTCGCCATATTTATTACATTTCGGCCCTTCAGTATCTGTCTATATTTCTGAGATGAGATATTATGTACACTATTTACATTATTCGGACTATTTTCCTCAACTTTGTCGCCATATTTATTACAACATTTCGGCCGTTGTATGCCCCGGCCTTCCTCAAATGGTTGTATTGTCAAACTGAACACTTTATTAAGCATGGCACGTGGAACTAGAACAGTCTACCCCAGTGAGCGAAATAAAGGGTTCAGTTCGACATTCCAACCACCTGGAGAAGGCCGGAGCGTACAACGGCCGAAACGTTAATGATCAGCAATACATTTTCATAGTAAAAAATATCACCAGCAATACTTTATTAATTCTCCCAAAAACTTTAAATTTCGGCGTTAAATGACCCATAAAGTGTTGATTTGTTGCTAAACAAACCAAGTACGAAAAGAACGACTCTGAAATCCGAAGACGCATTACGATAGTGAAAGATTCTTTCCAAAAGCTAAGCAAAGTTTTGTGATGTCAACGAACATTCGTTGCCACTTTCGTAATGCTCGTTGTAGTAGAAACTTTTATCGCAGATACAACTATACTACGCCATTGCACAATTCTGGCGTCACAAACCTTCAGATAACACTCGCACTAATAGTACTTGCTAATAGTACTTACTTGCTCGATAATACTAGCTCGAAAAGTAATCACAGAACAGTGATCCGAATAGTAATGGGGATCAGTGTAGAGAAATAGTATAGGGAATAGTATAGAGTTTGAGGATGGTGTAGAAAGAGTGATCCGTAGAGTAAAAGGGGATAGAATAGAAAAGATGATCAATTAGATGTCACGCTAAGTGCCATATATACATTTCCTTTATGGTCACGTGATCTACTTATTCAAGATGGGATCGCCTGTGTTTGCTCTCTGGAGATCTGTGTTCAAACTCCAGTCTCGACCACGACACTTTATTCCTATACTAGCAGTAGAGCCCGGCGTTGCCCGGGGATATAACAGGAAGAGATAGATCAAGTATCCACCATCATAAAGACTGAAAAATAAAATTGACAAAGATTATTGTTTAAGGTTGACGGACACGCATGTCTTAATTAGTTTTTTTGTTTTTTTTACGAATTGGTCAAACCCAAACTCAAACAAAAACATTGTTTTCAATCGTTATGAGTCTCTACCGATTGAATAGAATTTTATTATAAACAATTGTCTTGTAAATGGAATTTTTAAAGCATTCTGAATATTAAAACTAAAGAAAAAAGTGTGCAAGAGAATAAGAAACACTACCTGCCAAAACAAAAGTGAAATTTTGTTTTATCGGTTGAAAAATGTAGGATCCCATATATAAAGGAACACACACACACACAAACAACTTGGGTTTTTAACCCGATGTGAGTTGTCCCCCTTTCATTCTCACGATGTCTCTTAATCGTGTTTTCAAATTGATTTTGTGCAAAAACAATTGTATTTTCCCATTTTTGGCGCTGTTAGAACCACCACAATGTAATTTTATGTAGTCTTGTGAAGTTTTGTTGAAATCGGTTGAAAAATGTAGGAAATCCGATCCAATATATAAATGTTACAGACAGACACACACAATCTGCGTTTTATAATAAGTAAGATAACACAAAGAAACAAAGAAAAGAGAACTGAACTGTTGTGTAGAATCGCCACTCCTATGAATACTGGACAATTTGCTCACATATGAAGAAGAGACTTGAGGCAACAGAAATGTGGTTCTAAAGAAGGAGGAAACGATGGAACGAACATGTGAGCAACGAAGACGTTTTAGAGAAAATGGAAACAAAAAACGAGACTTATACTTAACACCAGAAAAAGATGACATTTTGCTTAAGAATTTGCAAAAAGAAAACAGCACATAGATTACCTGATGAGCTTATATAAATGATTGGAAGATAAGAGATTAGTAGAGACAGTAAGATTACTAAGAGCTCTAAGAACAGGAAGCTGGGTTGAGCCATGATCGCCCACTGCCTTAATGGACACTGTACATATAAGAATAATGTACAGTGGTACAATACGTTAAACAGTATGAACGATAATTTTCGTTTCAAAAACAATGAAAAATATTAGCAAAACCTTCTAATATATTAAAACAAAAGATTGCACAGCAGCAGGAATTAGTATTGTGCCAATGTTACTGTTTATTTACAGATTCTTTATAAAATACAAAGAAGAATGTTATTGGTTCTGACCTGACATCTCAGCTCTAGCTACTTTCCCGTAACTTAGCTTCCCTTTGACTTTCCTATAAATTTTACCATGGTAATTGCTCTCATGAACATGAACCATTATGCCTTGACATTACAAAATTACCGACACTAAAGGCAAGGTCTAGTCATTTCACAATGGAAATGGTTAAACGTAACCATAATTTCTATGCTAACAGTTTCTTCACTCGCACTTCTCGCTTGTGGAAATTTCTTTCGGCTTCTTGCTTTCCAGTCAACTTTGATCTTCAAAAATGTCAACGCAATGTTAATCGTTATCTACTGACTTCTTAATTCCCGCTTATTTCTTCTTCTCTCTCATTAATGGTTTTTTATATATATATATATATATATATATATATATATATATATATATATATAAAGTTGTAGCCGCTGTCTGTTTGTTTGTTTGTTATCGAACTCCTCCTAAGGTTTTGGAGATAAACCCCCATAACCATATATATTCTGAAGCTACATTACCCAGGGTACTTGGATAAGTATATTTCATTTTGATCAAAGGGGATCCCCGAGAGGCACCCCACCACAGACACACACTCAATTTTTTCCACTTTGATATAAATTAAATTTAAATTTGAACAAGGTAAAGACTCCTAGGGTACCTGGATATGCATATTTTATTTTGATCAAAGGGGGTCCTCGTGGGGGTGCACAAACGCCCCACAGAATTTTTTCCCTTTCATTTAAATTAAATTTAAATTTGAACAAGGGAATGACTCCTATCCAAAATATAGAAGGAGAAAGCCAGAAGATGAAGGTCACATCAGCAAGATCAAAATGATACAATATGGACGTTAAGTTGAGAAAGAAATCACCAATCAGTGGGTAGTTCCTTACAATATATATTTGTTGCGACAATTCAACTGTCATATCAATGTTGAAATCTGATCATCAATTCATTCAATCAAGTATTGCATCAAATACATATCAAAAGGATCGTATCAACTGTTTTTGCACACACACACACACACACACATACACACACACACACACACACGGAAAATATTTTCCCTTTGATTTAAATTAAATTTAAATTGAACAAGGGAATTACTCCTATCCAAAATATAGAAGGAGAAAACCAGAAGATGGAGGTCATATCGGTAAGATCATTAAGTAATATTGAAATGTATGATTTTTCACCTCAAATTATAAGAATGATTTAAAACCAATCCTCATTTTCTTACAAAAAAATGTGTGACATGCAACGAGGCGCGGGTAAGTCGGCTAGTATTGTTACAAAGTTCGTATAACTCCCGTAGTTGCTGGTTATTCAGACTGTAAGTAAAACACTGGAAACAAACGGTTGAGTGAAAAAGAACTTAATCACATAAGGACATGGATTAAAAATACAGTAGTTCACTGCCCAAATGTATGACTGCAAAGCGTTACGGCTTTAGGACCAACTTTTTGCCCCTGTTCCACGAGCAGACATTCTACGCATAGACGGATGGACGAGTTCATGTTTCAATAAGTGTAGAGAAAATTAGTCTTTCTATACAACATATATTCTTTCACGCTCAGTAATCGCTTACGTCTTGATGGCTTTATTGCCTTGCTTGCAGTGAAAAGATTTTTAAAAAAAGACAACATATCGTCTAAAATTGAACAAATACAAACCTGGGCTGTAACGCACCCGAAAGATGAACACACTATAAAATTGGTTCTACTGAATCAGTGTTTATCACGAAGAACATCACGTCTCATTCGAGATTAAGACTAATAAAAGGTTGGCATCTCCAGCAGATGAAATTTGTCATAAATATAATAGAATCTAAGTAATTGTTTCAAATCAATCAGGGTGAGGTAAAAATCGTAAAGTATATGAGTTAATTAATAAATCATGTTTTAAATGTCTAACTTTTTATAGAAGTTTGTGCAAATTAATTGAAACAAAACGAATAATTCCGTTACTATTTTTTTCGCATTTTTTCCATAAAATATGACCCAGTGCATATGCCAGTACTTCGTATATCAATTCCATGAATCTTTCATTGCAGATTGACCACAGTTTCTCGATTGGATTTAAATCATGACAGTTTCCAGGCCAGTCTATAATACTTTGATTTGCTCACTGGTAAGACTTGCCAGTAAGTTTATGCAGCGTTACAATTTTCGTACGCTTCCTTGGAGTAACGTCCATCGCAAACAATGAACGTAGGACAACTAATCGACAGTCCAGACAATAGTGTCTGCATGTGATAAAAATCTGATGTAATCACGGATGACGCAATATTTTTCAAGGCCAAATAAATTTCATCATACACCCCAAAAATAGATTCATGTTATTGGACATCACTGCAAATGACCTAAACTGAGGAAAAAATAGAAATCGATTACACCCTGTCACTCCAGTGGGTCGAAAACTGACCGTATGGGGAAAGAACGGAAACTAAAGCGGTTGTTTCAATTAATTTGCACACGGGTCTATTTTCTTATTTTGTGGGGTAATTTGAAATCAGTTGTTTATTATACACACCCATGAGATATAGAGGAACTTACAG
>CAHIKZ030001112.1:6345000-6350000 GCA_903632075.3 Acanthosepion pharaonis
ACAGACACACATGCATCGTAACGAACACACATTACAATTCGATGCCCACTTAGACATACAAGAATCTTCACACACATAAATACAGAATTATCTACTGTTTTAACGCACGTGACACGTGTCTGACCAATGAGAATTGACCTCACAAAAATTGAAAATAGTAGTTTCTGTCTTTTTTCTCTGTTTTCTCTCAATCTCTGACTAAACTTTAATAAAAAGGAGACATGTTAGATTTATACACGTTTCCTATTTGTACTTTATCTTATCACACACACACACACACACACACACACACACACACACACACACATATATATATATATATATATATATATATAATTCTCTGACGAAGCTTTAATAAAAGTGAAACATGTTAGATTAATATACGTTTCCTATTTGTTCTTTATCGTATCATTCATATATATATATATATATATATATATATATATCATTCTTTGATGAAGCTTTAATAAAAGTGAAACATGTTAGATTGATATACGTACTTTATCTTATTCATATATATATATATATATATATATATATATATATATATATATTAGTAGTAGTAGTAATCTTATAAGTATAAGAAATTATACTCGTTCGGAAAACCTTCAGTGTTTTTATTTGCAAATAATCAAATCATTACCAAATGGAAAAAAAGTATAAAAAAGAAAGAACCAATGTACGTTAGCCGAAAATAATTGTCTAGCATGAAAGTCCAAAGCCCAAAGAAAAAAAACCGATACGAGTAAGCAAAATAACTAAATAAAGTGCTCAATACAGTAAGTACAGCAGACCTAGTTAAACCTAAAGAGCCAGACAAACCTACAAAGGTTTCACCTAAGCGGATCGACAGAGAAGGCCTGACGATCCGCTTATTTGAAACCTTGCTAGGTTTGTCTGGTTCTCTAGGTTTAACTATATATATATATATATATATATATATATATATATATATATATATATATATATATATATATATATATATATATTTAAGTTATGAAGAACTTGGTAAACCGAATTGGTAAATCCAAGGAGGATGAAATCCTGAGAGCTCCATGTGAAAAAAGAGCTAATACTTAATAAAAAACAGATCACTTTAAAGGTACCATTACAATAATTTATTTCACCAAAAGGATTTTGGTGAAATAAATTATTAATAATGATACATTAAATTTGTCTGTTTTTTATTAAATATATATATATATATATATATATATATATATATATATATATAATTCTTTAATGAAGCTTTGATAAAAGCAGAAACATATTAGATTGATATAAGTTTCCTATTTGTACTTTACATGTTAGATTAATATACGTTTCCTGTTTTTTTTATCATTTGTTACCACTGACAGAATACAGCCATTAAGCTTTTTATTAAATTTTTTCTTGTCTTCATGTTTTTTTCTTTTCTTGGCCTAAAGTGTGTCAAAATTTTCGAAATATTCTATATATCAGAAAGAGTTCGGTTATTCTATTAGGCATGATGAAGAATGAATTTGTTTCGCTTAGGATTTTTCATGAATAATCATATTGCGCATACCACTACATGCCTATCAGGTCGACTCACATTACATCTTTAAGGCCATAGCTCAATTAGGAACCATTTAGACACACACGGAAAACTACTAAGCTCCATTATTGGTATGCTTTTCTGAGTTTATGTTCTAAGCTGGAAGTAGTAGAAATTCTAAACTGTGTTGTATAGGAGTAGTATTAATCCCATACTGGAGGGCCTTCATTTAAAAGGCAAATAATATTAGGGGTTATCTTAAACGGTTTTCGAAAATGTGCTCTCATTACACTTAAACGACGTCTTTTACAATTGAATGGTCATTAGAATGACAGGGATATTTACAAGGATTTTTCTTCTGGGTGTTTGGTGTTGTTAATGAATGTTTAAATGCTTCCTTATCGAACTAAGATCACTTAAGCGTGTTGTCATGTGACTAATGTATGCAAATGAATTTCTTTTGTTTATTACATGAATCATGATTCTATATAATGAAATTGATCAATCACATTGGGGGCTGAAGTTTGGATTTTATCGGCTTTTTGTTATTGTATTTATTACTTATTTTCATTATAAGGTAGGAAGTTTTCAATTTTTATAGGATATTGTACGTTTTACACGATTGCACGGGTCAGCGGGTACAATTTATTCTTTTGTGGTGAGTCTATATTTTTTATTGATCTGGTTCTGATAAGGATGTTAATGTTTTCTTAAATTGTATATTTAATATTGATGCTGTTTTATTTCTCTAGGAATAATTTTATTTTTTCTATCGATAATGTAGTTAGGTAAACTATGGTTAATTGATGCATTTAGCGGTTACGTATACACTCTGTTTAAGGAATTTTTCTAATCAGTGTTGTTTATATTATCGCTCTGATCGTGATCACTTGACTTAAAAACTCATCATCTTCAATCGACACCCGATTGGCCTTGAAATGTACGTGTTTCGGGCAGAATTCTCATAATTACCAATAAAAATTAGCCTATCAAATCCAAACTTCAGGCCAATATTGTAGTTTATCAATTCCGTTGGTCTGTACAAGACACGACGGCGTTATTAATTCGTGAAGTGATAAACCAAAGTTCTCTCAGTAAGATAAGGAAGGATTTAAACCAATGATTCCCAACGTGGTGCGCATGACCCACCGGTGTGGCATGAGAATATTTTGGTGGGACATGCGTAGGATGTACCCACCCCCTTTCAGCTTACTATACAACAAGAAGGAGGCAATTTGAGAATGAGTTATTAACAGTGAATGTTAATATCTCATTGTGAGTCTGAGTGAGAGTGTTAATGTTAATGTGTGTTAATACATAATGATGTAATGAATATACATACACCTGGGTTCCCCCTCATAGTAATATGATTAGCTGGTGTCAACCATAAATACAGACTGATGTGGAGGTATGGGGACTACGCCTATTGCCTACGCCTATTGCCTACCACTACGACGAGGACCAGTCCATTATGTTTACCTGCTAGATTGTCCTACCCGGTTACAGTAGTCAACAACCATGTTGCTACTTCGAACAAATATATCCTTTTTCGGGACATATCACATAAGATGTATATACAGTATACATCCATAAAAAGATATGTAAAATAAAAAAAAATATGTTAAATGTGTATGTACGCACATGCGTAATTGGCATACATGAAAGAATTAAATATTGCAAGGTGGCGGCATCAGAATTTTAGAAATACCAAAATGAGACATTGGCCCAAAATCGATTGAGAAACACTGATTTAAACACTCATACATATCTACCTGTTCCTGTAACAAAAAAAAATCTTTCTTAATTCAATATTGATTGATTTGTTTGTTTAAAGGCATATCGACTACTTGTGGGGCATTTAATGCTAAAATTTAATTTTCTTGGAATCTTTGAAGAAATAAAAATAATATATATGTTATTCTGTTTTCGCAATTGAATACATGGCAGATGATACCCTGCTTTTGTGCATATACATGTTTGTGTGGACATTATTACTAGAGGTGGTGATATGTGTGTTTTATGTTGTAGTTTTATTGAAGTTATATTTTAGAATAGAGTTTGATTTAAGAAACTGTAGGATATTATATGAGTTAATGTCATGAAAGTTCTTTCATGTTTGGTTGATTTGGTTTCGCAGTTTCCCAACACCACTATAGGTTATTTAATGCTGAAATCTAAATATTTTGAACAATGTTATGGCTTCAATTAAATATAATTTGAACTCAATTTGTATGGCTTCAACTATAGATGAAATGTTTTGTTGGTCATTTTGCTATAAAGTGTATTTTTATACTTTCATAGTGTTTAGCTTTTGTTTGGGGTTTTACTATATACCCATAGATTGAGCACAAACAGTTTCTACCACCTCAGGTTAGGGAGGGCTTGGAAACCGCGGTAATTAAGAGATGGTTCCACGATCATCAAAATCCTCAATCTCCCTATCAGAGGCCTTGTGTTATCGTCATACCCAGGACTACTTGATTCAAAGAAAAATTGTAAAAGACGTCTGGATATAATTGAAGCACTTTATATAAAACGATTTAAGCCTAGTCCCAACCTTTACCTATTTGCGAACGTCAAAAGGCGTGCTGGCGGTACAGGGAGCCGTCCTTTTACCTCTATCTTTAACCACTTTTATAAAATACTACTTATAACATAAACACAGGAAAGTATACTAACAACGAACGCCTTGAAAATGATTAATGAACTATCCGAAAACGCTGGGAACAATAATCTGTAAGAAGAGTTTCTACAGGTCTGTTTTTGGTCCCACAAAATGAAAACTGTAAGTTCATTAGAAAAACTAAATAAAGAAATATGCGAAGTCCAATCAAAAAAGTATCAGGACTGTTGCTATGGTAATGGAGCTAAAGTACTCAAATTGTAGTGCTTGGAAGGAAAGTGTTTAGAGTGCGGTCGTCTTTTAACGGATCGGAGGTTCCGTCAGTCATCATGGTTTGTGCGGCAGTTTTTGGCCAAGCGCAATATTTCCCTGGTCCAACAACAACAATATTCTCCTTGGGACTTTTCCATCTTCAAAAATCAAATGCCACTTGAAAGGAACAAGATTTCAAGACGTCGAGAGAATGCGACGAAGCAGTTGCTCGCTATCCAAAAAAAAAAAATAGGAGTTTCAGCCAAGAACAATGAATGGAAACGACGTTAGATAAAATGCGTGAATCAGAAGGAGACTACTTTGAATGAGATTAAATGAGGAATTGATATGTGTTGTAGTTTTCTTTTTGGGGTACTAGCCCCGATAGTTTTTGATCTAATTTTCATTAAAGAGATGTAGTCACCACGGTTGGGAACGCATTTTTATGATGTGCCTAACTTCGTCGAATGACAACTGAACAAGACTGACCTAAACATCCCATGTGATGCAGTGCTGAAACGCGCTTCTCATGTGCTCGCTTCCACTGTTGAGCCTCATACTTCGAAAGAGATTTAATTCTGAATTGATTTATAGCACCAGTCCCGACAC
>CAHIKZ030001112.1:6355000-6430000 GCA_903632075.3 Acanthosepion pharaonis
CCCTACTTAGACTTAACCTCTTTTTCGAACTCATAATTGATAAATTAATAGTTAATAAAAATGAACATGCTACCACCCCTGTCTAACTGATTGGATTTCTCTGTATCCTTGGAAACAATAAATTATGAATGTATGTGCTTTTAAAACTCAGTAAATTTAAAAATAAGTTATTCCAAAATTCGCTTGAAGATGAAACAGAACTCATTGTTTTAATTTAATTATATAATTAAATTTGAAGTTTTTAGCTACGGTTTTTGAAACATGGTAATTCCTGTGTAGAAATTAATACACATATTGCGGAGAAAATGAGAACAAAAGAAAATTTGTTAACGTGCAAATCAATAATGTGAGAGCAAAAATGTTACTATTTACTGGTAGTGACATTTCAATAATAAATAAAAACCACATGGAAAGAAATGTGGTTTTATTTACTATTGAAAAATGACTTACAAAGCCGCAGCTTCAGTTTCTGACGAGAAATTATTTGCGATAGGGGAGAATTAATTAATTAATTAATTTTTATTTTCGAAATAAGCAGGTAAAAAAAAGTTTATGTTCTAAGAAATGCGACAAATTTATTCGGTACAATCTGGATGGAACTATTCAAACTGCTTTTGTCGATAAACGCTTATTGGAAAGTGTAAGTGAAAAAGCGACAAATTTAAGAAATCACAAATACAAGGAAAAATTTTAAAAAATGTTTTCTTGAAGTCCTGTCAAATAAATTAAGTTAGTGTTCAAAATTCTAGGCGAATTTTCAAGTAAAAAATGTTCGACGCCAGTATTTAAACCGAAACGGAGCGTATTATTGGCAGAATTAAAACAAATAAATAAAGAGTTGGACAAATTAGAAAGAATTGGTTTAATGCAGAAAATCAACTATTTGAAATGGGTTGCATTAACAGTGTACGTAAAGAAAAAAAAAACGGCGGGTTTGCGCGGATGTTTTGACTGGATTAAAAAGCTGTCTTGAAAAACAGAAATACTCATTACCAAGTTCAGAAGAAACTTTCTCGAAGTTGAACGGCAGCAAAAAAAAGTTCAACATAAAAGACATCAAAATCAGTTTAAGAAAAAATTCAGTGATGAATGACCTAAAGAACTGATTAAAGTGCTGTATGACATTTTTGACTTGTCAGCCCCAAAACAAATTGGGGAACCTATACGGACAAGTTCAAGGAAAAGAAGATACTACAAAGTATGTTGGCAAACTTTTCAGAAAGCAGAGCAGGAGATACTAATACTAAATAAAAAATATTATTTAATAAAGTAGTCATCACAAAGGTGGGGGGATGTTTTGAAATAAAGTGTACACCCCTGCTGACTCTATGAACTCGTCCAATACTATAAAGAGTTCCATGATATGAAGTCGAGAATAGTAGTTCGACTGTCGCTGTTGTAACAGACATGGGCAGAGAGGAACCCAGACCAATCTATGCCTACGGGCAGTGTCTCGTCTGGAGAGGTAGACAAACCCGATCCGTGTATGCGGAGTCTACGGTGAATATTTGCCCGAGCCTACGGGCTCGGAATCGCCCAACATAAAAATCGGCTTTGTGCCACATCCTACATTGTGGGGAGGCTTTGGTAAATACCAGCAGTCGAACCTATGTAAGGCAGTTCATTACCATGATTCCGACATGACAAGACCTCCTGTCCTGGAGCGGAGGATGACCCAGCCGGCGCTCTGTCTTCGGATAGAGAAAAAAAGACAATTTGGAGTCAGGCAGTTAGCTGTCTGGCTTCTTACTGCCAAGAACTCTGTCTTCGGGCAATCGGTGACTCAGTTGGGGCTCTGTCTTTTGGATAGAGACTCGGATGAGAAAAGCAGGCCATTACTGTACCCCAGCTCGCTTTGGCGAGTGCTGGGCAAATTCTGACCAGTGGCCCGGGTGGAAACGATCGGGTTCTCCACAGTAAACTTAACCTTGTGTTGCATCTAGCCCGTAGTGGGGCAACCGGTAAATACTATTCCGTCGCATCTACATCAAGCAGTTCGTTGCAAGGTTCGAAACACACATGTCGAACACTCTGCCTTCGAGCAGAGAGGAACTGAAACGATGCCTATTCCGATAGGCAGTTTCGTCTGGGGAGGATAGAAAAACCCGACACCGTGTATACGGGATCTACGGGGAATTTTTGCTCGAGCCTACGCGCTCGAAATCGCCCCACATAAAAACCGACCTTGTGTCACATCCTTCCTTATGGGGATGATTGCGTAGATACCAGCAGTCGTATTAGAGTCAGGCAATTCGCTACCAGGCTCGCGACAGACAAGACCTCCCGTTCTCGGTCTCTCTTTTCGGATAGAGACTCGGCCGACAAGCAATGTACCCGAGCTCGCTGGGTAAATTTTGACCAGTGGCCCGGATGGAAACGTTCGGGTTCCCCACATAAAACTTGACCTTGTGCCACAACTAGTCCGCATGAGGCGACTGGAAATACCAGCAGTCATATTGGAGTCAGTCTTCATACTAATTATACAGGACGTTATGACAATAGCCTAAGCATTACGTATAGAGAATACTTGAATGAGTTACGTTATACCATGTACGAATGTGCGTTATAACTATAATCATATCATAGGAAGTTGTTATATATATATATATATATATATATATATATATATATATATATATATATATGGCGTTTTATGTTTATACATTCTTTTTATAGATACAAATATTTAAGTAAATGCTCTGTTTATAATAAACAGTATTTAATATGAACGTCCGAGAGATTTTCTAAAGAAAATATTCGTCCTCCGACAGGAATCGAAATTGTATCCTATACGGAATCGTCATAAAGCCTGACGTGCCTTAACCGATTGGGCCATAGAGGATCGTTCGGTTAGCAAAGTCGATTTAACTGCTTTTAAACTACAATCTTCCATGATTCTGTCACGTACATTCATATCTGCTCAATGCGTATCCAAATGTAAACAAATGGCGTCACACATTATGAAATGGACAAAGCCCGACAATTATTTGTAAAGACATTTTTTATGTTTATACATCCTTTTTATGGATACAAATATTTAAGTAAATGTTCTGTTTATAATAAACAGTATTAAACATTTACCGACCTGAATGTCCGAGAAATTTTTCATAATTTCCGAAGTCTTTTGCTTACCATTTACTCTATTTAAGCAAAAGTTTGGGTATTACTATTCATTAGCTGACGTTGATTGACATATGTTGATAAGAACGGTTGAACTCCTAATCATATCTGAATTTTTCCTTGCAATATCGAGGTGCGTCGCGCGACGCTATCAATGAGGCGGCCTGACTCTTCTGGGGTCAAGTGGGGGTTGCTGTTTGAGCCAATATGATGCAAAAACCGAAATCGGCGATGAAAACAGTGCATCATTTATGACCACCCTTGATGCATCTAAAATGTATTATGCAACTATATATATATATATATATATATATATATATATATATATATATATATATATAATTTTTTTTATAATTTTCTTCATTCTACTTTCGTTTTGTTTATAAAAATGCACAACCCCAGTTGACAATTGCAAAAAAATTAGATTAATTATTTATTACAAAAAATTTAAAACCTCTAACCTAATAATTAAAAATAATAATTCATCCCTTAGAACAAAATTAAATAAGATAGTCGAAAGGGCTCGGATTAAAAAAAGCATTCGGACAGTTTTTATATAATTTATCATTTGAAAAGAAAAAAATATTAGATTGCATGAGAAATTATATAAAAAAACTAAATCAAAGCACCTTGCCTGTCTTATTCAATGACTTGTGCATGAAAGAAGGATTGCTGCCTAAAATCACACACACACACACACACACACACACACACACACCGACTTTGCATTTCCCAACTTCCATCGATAATGGAAATAATCGATTTTTTCATGCTTCTACGGCAGTTTTCATATAGTTTTCGGCCATTTTCTACTGGCCAGAGTGACAGCCTATAGCTGGCTGCCACGAATAGGTAGGAATATTCTATTGGACAGCGTGAGAGCCAACAGTTGACTGACACGAATGTTAACTAGCATGCAAAAAAAAATCGATAGCTGCATTCGTCACAAGTGAGAAAAATTTAAATCTGCATGGCACTTTAATCCAATTGGCTCATTCGCTTGCTTAAACTCAACGACGATTCTGATTCCGCAGAACTGGGTTGAGTGTGAAAAAGTGTTTGTTGTTAACATTCTTTTTTCATTCGGTTTTTCCAGTTACGAGTCCTTTTTTAGAGCTGATCGTTTTGTGTTCATTTTGTTTAGTTCTTTTTTCGTAACGGATTTAATGTTTAGTATCGAGCTTAGAAAAAAATCGCAGTGTGAGATAGGCAAGAAGTAAGGCATGGAGCAACATCAGCACGGCAAAGGGCACTCCTTTAAAGGCAAGGAAGGGCAAAAATATTTTAAGTCAAGTGATAGCGATAGCGTACGATTTTTGAATCAAGCACGGGCAACGCCGGGCCATGCTGCTAGTACATATATATATATATATATATATATATATATATATATAATTTCAGATTCCGGAGGAAGTAGCTCGAATCTAAACCGGATGAAGTAAAAAGACAACAGTATATAGGAGGCGGGACGTGAAAAGACTTTGTTTCATTTGCTGACGTTGATTGACGTATGTCAATAATAACGGTCGGACTATTAGCCATATCTGAATTTTTCTTTGCAATGTCGAGGTGCGTAGCAAATCGCTATAAAGGAGGCGCACTGACTCTTCCGGAGTCAGGTCGGGGTTGCTGTTTGAGCCGATATGATGCAAAGTCTGAAACCTGTGATGAGGACAGTGCATCACCGAAAGCCACCCTTGATGCATCTAAAATGTATTATGCAACTATCATTTCTGAGCTGGAGGTACTAAATCCACATTTTTCAAGTTTCACAGAAATCAGAGTCGTTTCCGAAGTCTTGTGGGTGATGGCTTATTTTCCATTCTGTAACCTCTTCCTCATAGACACAATATTGTAAGCCTATCGCTACTTTGTCGATATTTCTATAGCAAATATTCAGATGAGCTCTATTCTTTAGTTCCAAGCTCTGACCTTTACATATAGGCCACACTGTGCCGCTTCCAAGGTATGGAATAATCTTCATTTCCCCCGTGTTCCAGATGTAAGGAGGAATTTCCATTCAGAAAACTATTTCCCATGTATTTATAATTTGTAGAACAAGGTATCGTGTGGATGCTTTCCTGGACACTTGAAGTCTTTGAAGTCCAGATTCGGTCCTTCTTATTCTCATAATCTTCACTGTCACTCTACTCTGAAGGGCTCACGTGCCTTGGTTGATTTTTTTTAAATTATTCTTTTTATTTATGATCCGTGGTATTTACTTTTCACAGTAGACTTATGGTTTGAGTAGTTGCGCTAAAAAGTAACTGAAATTAAGATGAAAATAATGCCAGTCAAAATATTAATAATGGCTGACAATGTTTTATTTAATAAAAACTTCAAGGTTATACTAGTACACTTACCGTTACTAATGCAAATAAAGCATGTGAAATTCAGATGAACAAAACGTCATAAATTCAATAATGGCTGACTATCCTTCATTTAATAATAAAATAATGATAGTTTGACGATCTGAGTTGTTTCGATAAAAATCAAGAAAAATTAAGATGAAATACTAGCCTAAAATTTAATAATGTCTGATAATATAAATTATAATTAATCGTTTCCGTATGATAAACATTCAACATTAATTGACCGAAGAATTAACATTACTATCAGCTAAAATTTTGAAAATCTTTCTCTTAAAAAATGTTTTCAGGAAAGTAGAATTCTCAAAGCATTGTTATCTCTCTTTTCTGTGGAAGTTTCCTTCCTAACCTTTTGTTTGTATCAGTGTTGAAAGTCAAAAGTCTTGATCATATCATTATTCTTCCGTCTAGTTGCTTGTGCAATCCATTTTAGTTTTTGCTGATGTTGGAAGTCTTCAAGTGATATTGGTTCTTGTACTGATTAATATTGCTTGTGATTCTCAGGCAAATCTATATCTAATGAAGGGTTGTTTTCTTTCAGACTTAAACGATTCATTTATTTGAAGTCATTTTAATAACTGACCCGAGAAAAAGGTTTTATACAGCCGATAGTGTGGACATTTCTCATCGAGCTGGACGCCATGCAAGACATCTATGTGAGAGTTTTGATTTGACGAAGATATTTAGAACATGACTCGAATTTTGTCGGTAATATTTCTGTAGCTACGTACAGCGTTGCGCCAAACTAGCCCTAGCCTAACCTATCCCGTATTTAGTTTCCTTATCTCCTATTTCAAATTTTGATATAACCCATCCATACACCCATGACTGAATTAGGTCCGTCGTGGATATCCGACGCTAGGCCTTTCATCAGAAGATTTTGAGGAGCGTAGAACCACCTCTTAATTGCTGGTGTTCCAGCGGGATTTTAGCACCAGTCAGAATCCCAGCTATGGGCAAATAGTTATCCCCCACAAAAAAAAAGAGGTCAAAACATTATGAAAGTATAAAAATAAGTTTAAATACCAGCAATACATTTTTGAAAAGAATTTTTACCAGCAATACATTTTAGAAAAAATATTACCAACAATATCTTTTTGAAAAAAAAAAAAAGATATTACCAGCAATAAAAATCTTGTCGGCATTAAATAACCCATTGAGCTTGATATGCCGTAAACCAAACCAAACCAAACCAGGGATCAGGGTATGTTCTGTCACTATGACCATTCCAATTACAGATCATAGTTTCTGTTTTGGAAAACGTTAGCGTAAGTCTCTTCGAACACTTTCTAAAAATTAATGATTTTTTTTGTTCAAGATCATTCTTATACCAACTATGTATACCTATGTGATCAGCATAATCACAGTGGTTATCAGTTCACTGGTCACGGTAAGGAATACAGAAATTAGAAGATCCATTTAGGATACGTTATGGGATACTTAGATGATCAGTGCCAATTTCATTACATCTGTACTGTTACACACAGAGTCCGTAATCTAGGAAGAGATTATGAATTTAGGGTTTTTATTTGTCCTTTGTACACCTGATAATTATCATTATTGAATATATTGAGTTTTCATCAGTTGATGTTGTGGACCGATATAGCTCCTCTGTCAGATCGAGGCTATCAATAGTATCAGAGTTTTGAAGACAACTTCTGGTTTGGTTTGGTTTGTTTTACGGCATGTAAACCTCAATGGGTTATTTAATGCTGACAAGATTTTTATTGATGGTAATATTTTCTATCTATCTATCTATCTAACCATATATTGGTTTGGTTTGGTTTGTTTTACAGCATATAAACCTCATTGGGCTATTTAATACTGACAAGATTTCTATTGCAGGTAATATTTTTTCAAAAAATGTATTGCTGGTAATATTTTTCCCTTCAGAAATGTATTGCTGGTAATAATGTTTTGCCGGTAATAATTTTTTTCTTCAAAAATTTATTGCTGGTATTAAAACCTATTTTCACACTTTCATAGTGTTTTGTCCCCAGTTTGGGGGTTAACTATTTGCCCATAGTTTGGACCCTAACAGGTGTTACCACCCCGGATCAGGGTGGCTCTGGAAACACCAGCAATCAAGAGGTGTTTCCAGTCTCCTCAAAACCTCCTGATCAGAGACCCTGCTGTTGGACCAAGTGTATCGTCTTACGCAAGACGAGGATGTAGTTTATCGTCTTACACAGAACGCCTCATTTTGGAGGCGGGATAGCTTCTGATAGACGAGGTAAAGGAAGTCTCTATTGATGATGTCATATACTTCATCTAATAATAAAACAAGAATAGACAGACGATTCAATGAAAAGCAAATTAAATTAGTTAAATTAATACCAGTAAAGAATGAACAACGTTTATATGTGAATGAGAGTTGTCTGTTGTATTTCTTTCGTAATACATAGCTCGTCTCTGTATATAAACGCTGGGGTGCTAAAAATGTCTCAATTTGACCCACTTCCTAGAATCGGTATTTCAGTAGCCAAATAATTGAATACTGATGTAGGTTTAGTCCGGAACTTTTCCGCACCCCAATATACAAGTATTTTTTTTTATACAAGTGGAATGTATTGATATTTTTAACAAGAGTTTTTGAATTAACATCAACGTGTATGCAATTACATCTTTATTCAGATAGAAACTAGTCTGTGATTTTCACATAACACAAAAAGAATTTTAAAACCTCATCACTGATTTGTCAATATTTGAAAAAGTTTTGATATGATTTCTCATGACTTGAGGCAAGCCGGCCACCTCATTATCAATACAGTTTTGTAGTAAATTATCTTTGCCAAATATCTGCATTTATATTTTAATTAGTGCAAATAATTTAAAAATCAAAGTTTTTTTTTTCGATTTTCAACTATAAAAATGAAAAAATAAATATCAAAACCAATTTTTATTTCACTAAATTCTGGTTGTTGTTTTTTAGCATTAAAATCGCATTTGTCATGATTATAACGGATTTTAGAAGATGAATCTCAAGTAGACGCACAGCATGGGAGTCCTCAAAAATGCCCAGTTCGTATCCCAAATGGCAGCCATATTTGGTTAATATAAAATCAGCATCGGCGAAACGAATCCATTTTTTTTTGTTGTACAATACACAAGAAAAAGAAATAATAACTCCTTTTTTCTTATTTTTCTTTTAATTTTAGACTTTTTCATGCTTAAAAATAATAGAATTTTATCAAAGCTTGTGAATAATGTATGATATTTTCCCAACATTTTAAATCCATTTTATGTTATGTTTGTGTCAATTTTTATGTATTTTGTCCTTGTTTTTACTTTGAAATGTTTGGCAATTTTCCATGTATTAGCGGGCTTCATTGCTGCAAACAACAAAGCAGTATTGTTTTTAACAATGACTGCTGAATTATAATATAATGGCCGTGTTACAAACACAAATATATCATAGCCTTTTATATTATATTCTTACTCTATCCGGGACATTAAGTTCTACCTGGATTCTATCCCTTAAAATTTATATATATATATATATATATATATATATATATATATATATATATATATATATATATATATAAATAAAGAAAGAAAGAACAGTAAGATATATAATCCCGTGTTCTTATTGATATTTTTATTTTTACAAAATAGTGCTCAATGTAAATTTACAGAGCATAAATATTATAAATTAACTGATTTAAAATGTTTTTCGCTACACATTAATAACCATGTTTCAAAAACCGAAGCTAAAAACTTCAAATTTAATTATATAATTAAATTAAAAGCATTAGTTCCGTTTCATCTTCAAGCGAATATTGGAATAACTTATTTTTAAATTTACTTAGTTTTAAACGCACATATAAATTCATAATTTCCTGTTTCCAAGGATACAGAGAAATCCAATCATTTAGACAGGGACGGTAGCGTGTTCATTTTTATTACCTATTATGAGAAACTATATTTTTATTAACTATAATGAGAAACGATATATTACTAAGTTTATAAAAAATAAAAAATTACTGAATCAGAGAAATGAAATAGCTATTTTGTGCCGTCATTGTCAAAAATTTTCCATAGATAATATTTAAAAATAAAATTAAAAATATGGGAGCTGGTAATATATATACTTGTATTTGATATGAAAAAATAATTTTAAATAATTTAAGTAATTCTATCGCATTTACTTGTTTTAAAAAGAAATATAGTCTTTTAGTAATTAAGAGTAAAAAATATTTTAAAATTGTAGTTAAATAAAACATATTCTAACCCAAACATCCCTAGAAATAATCTTTAAGTATACAAGTACGAAAAAAATGCCGAAAAACTTTTTGCCGTTAATAAAAAAACGCAGACGACATGCATTTAACGGATGCCAGAATTCGTTGAAAAATATACCCATACCCTCCCTAAACTTAACCTCTTTTTCGAACGTAACTCATAATTGATACAATAATAGTTGATTACATTTATTTAAGTAAATAGTCTGTTTTTTTTTAATTAAACCACATTAATTACATTTACCGACCTGAATATTCAAGAAATTTCGTATAAAATATGCGTCCTTCGACAGGAATCAAACCAGTATCCTATATGGAACCTGACGTGTTATGACCGTTCAGCCACAGATGATTTCTGGTTTAGCAAAGCTCAAATTACAGCTTTTAAACAAATAGTCTATATTGGATACAGGATCGATTCCTCTTGGAGGACGTATATTTTCTACCAAATTTCTCGAACATTCAGGCCAGTAAATTTAATTAAATAAGTGTATCCATAAAACAACATGTAAACAGAAAATATATTAAAATATTTGTCGTATTTAATGCATTCCATATTATATATATATATATAGAGAGAGAGAGAGAGATAGAGAGAGACGCATACATATATATATATACACACACACATACACATATCTATCTATCTATATATATATATATATATATAGATGGATAGATAGATAGATAAATCTAATGAGCCAGACAAACCTACCCAGGTTTCACCTAAGCGAATCTTCAGGGAAAGCTGGGTAGGTTTGTCTGGCTCACTAGGTTTATTTAGGTCTGCTCTACGGTTGTATTGAGCTCTTTTGTTAGTTACTTGTTTACTCGTGTCGGGGGTTTTTCTTTGGGCTTTAAACCTGTATCTGTGCGATTTTTTTCGACAGACTTTCATGTTTCTAGCTCTTTCTTTTTTTTAAAACCTTTTTTCCCCTCGGGATTGATTTGATTATTGCCAAATCAAAAATTCGATGGTTTTTCTAAACGAGTATAGTTACCTATATATATATATATATATATATATATATATATATATTCTTAAGAATATTGCATTTTTTCAATTTATTAATCCGACAGATTTTTATTTCTTTAACCGTTATTTTTAATGGATACGCCAATTTGAGTAAACGTTCTATTCATTTATTAAACAGTATATTTATTTTCGTCTACCGGCCTGAATATTCAAGAAAGCTTATGCCTTAACGCCAACGTACAAAGATTAAGGTACGTTGAACCTAACAACGTTTACCTCTGTCCACTGGTCGGAAGCAGGTTCGAATACTGTCGAAGAGCACTTATTTTTTTCTTTAAGATTTTCACTTTAAAGTTATTTTTTTTACATTTTTTGTTTATATATTGTATATTTTTATTTTTCATTTATATATTATATTATATTATATTATATTATATTATATATATATATATATATATATATATATATTTATATATATATATATATATTTATATTTTTGTCTATATTTTTTCACTATTTAGAATATGATTCCTGGTCTGAGGTTGAAATTTATATATAAATTAAATTAATAAATTTATATATGTCTGATTACTTTTGGCTTTCATAAAGGCTTTATTAAAGTTTTCTTTTAATCAAAGTATTAAATAGCAATGTTAATACAATTAATGGCGAAATCACTTCGATAACAGGACTTAATGAGACATTAACTTACAATCAATTCCTTGAATAATAATATCCTAGTTGAATAGTTGTTTTCAGATGGAAGTACTTTCGCCAATTTCAAATTGTCATGCGCAGTTTTCCCATACATTTAGATGAAATATGTGTAGACCGGAAGATATATTTTTTTTAAATTATGCTATTTATTGACAGCTGAATATACGTTTTGGCGCTGTCAATAAAAAGCATAATTTTAAAAAATATCGTTCGGTCTGTACATATTTCGTCTTAGTGTTTGCCTATGTATAGGAAAATTGCGCCCTGCAGATGACAATTTCAAAATGTCGAAATTACTTGGCAAGTGTCTTCCATCTGACAACAATTCGAATATAAGTATCTTATTATTCAAGGAACTGATAGTAAGTTAATGTCTCATTAAACCTTGTTAGTGAAGTGATTTCTCCATTAATCATATTGACATTTCCATTTAATTCTTTATATATTTTTTCCTTATACATATATATATATATATATATATATATATATATATATAATAGAATTCAGTTCCTGTAAGGCAGTAAAGCCACTAAGAGACAAGGGGTTACTGGATGTGAGAATTAGAAAACGAAAGAATTATTGAAGATCGAGAACAATAGACGAGTAATCAGAAAAACAGTAAATAACGATTAACGTTACATTTAAATTTTTGAAGATCAAACTTGATTGGAAAGGATGGAGTTGGAAGCCAGAACAATTGTTAGCATAGAACTTAGCCAATTCAACTGTAAACCGATGAGACCTTCCCGCCAATCATGTACTGAGCTTAAATTAATAAAGTCTAAGGTCTAACAGTTACCATGGAAGTATTTATAGACAAGGCACAGGGAAGAAATTTACGGCGATGGGAAAGTGACTGAAGCCGAGACGCCAGTTCAGGTCCAATAATATTACTGATTCTTCTTTGGATTTTATCAAGGACCTCAAGGCAAATAGCATGAGGAATGAACCATATGTGGCAGCAATATTCGAGGCATGGACGAATGGTTGACTTTTAAATATGTAAGTTAAATTCTGAAGATAAAAAATGAACCAACTTTCTTAGCAGCAGAGCAAACAATGGATTAAATAGAGTCTTTCCATTTCATATCAGCAGAAAATATGAAGAGTAGGTGCAGCAAGTTACTTTCCTGGAGGTTAGCATCAGCCATGCTGATGAAAAGCAGAAAGTGCTCCCTTAGATTAAATAGAGAGCAATTTTGTCTTGAAGGAGTTAAAATTAACAAACCATTATTTACCGCAGCTAACAAGACTGTAAGTCTTCTTTGAAATCAGCCGCTTCAATTTGACCGTATCGATCTGATCGAGACATGGATACATGGTTGTACCATCAACATTGATACCAAGTTGATCACTTATATATATATATATATATATATATATATATATATATATATAAATCAAAATTATATCTTCCGTTTAAAATTTAGACACCCCTACCTTTCCTGACTTGACATCTATGAAAGTAACTCTATACTGATACTTATTATTAAAACCCAACACTCGCCTACCCAATTTAAACAATTCGCCCTAGCTGTTATCATGGAAATTTTGATTTCAATTTTTTAAAACACGTAAATTTCAGATATACGTTATTCAAAAAAAAAATTTCGCTTGAAGATGGAACAGAGCTTACTTTAAATCAATTTAATTTAAATAATTATATTGAAGTTTTCGGCTCTTTTTTTTGTACCATGAGACTTCTTATGTCGCGTTTTGGAATCATATTTTAAATAAATAATTATATTTATGCTCTACTTTTGTATCGAGCACTATTTTAAAAATAATAACTAAAATACTAAGGGACTTTGGATTATTTACCTAACCAGTTCCTTCCTATTTTCTCTATATTTTCACACACACACACACACACACACACACACACACACACACACACACACACACACACACACATATATATATATATATATATATATATATATATCTTTTATTAAACTGTGTCAACTCCTAAATCAGGGTGAGAATGATTGAATGTAAAACAGAATGCATGGAAAGTCCGATTTGGTGGTGTAATATTTAGCAAGCTTGTCTCGCTAGAAAAATTATGACTGAATAGTGAGTTCGATCCCTATTGGGTATCCCATACTACGCTTAAAAATCAACATGGAAAGTTCGATTAATGCGTTTGCTAAGAGTTTTAATTAAAATGTGACCCAGACAGAACCAACTAGAAATCATATTCTAAGCATCTTCTCCGTCCATTGCAAAATTTGGCAGCATGATTATCGGAATCGCATTTTTATCCTTTATGTATTAAGCAGAGACAGAAATATATTTGATAGCTGCGTTTTGTTTAAGCTGAAAAGAAAATTCACTTACTTTCTTGACGGGCTCAAATCTTCCCTTCTGATCTTTGTATTGTCGAAACTTCCGACAATCAAGTAGAAGCCCTTTATTAAAGAAGAAAGATGAAACAAAGAAACTGGCATTGAAGTTAAAATTTAAAAAAAAAAGGCCCAAAATAATTCATCGCTGAATCTGTCAAGCCGATCACTTTTATTCGATCTTTCTATTCCTTCTTCCCAAGGTAGCTTCTTTTATAAAGGTGAGCAGATACAGGCAAGATGATAAAAATGTAGATAGCTATTAGCGATAGAGGGAGACGATGAATCGACGAGTGGAGAGCAAGAGGAACTGAGTTCCGCGAAGAAAAACACCTTGGCCAGGTTAAAAGGCAAGAGGTGACGATAAGGTTAAGACTCTCTGCATTATCGATGTAAGGCAAGCACGCGGATGAGCAGCTTTTTAGATACGTTGATTTAAAGCGATCGGCTGATTTCCGTTACCCCTAAAAACGATACACGGTGGAATAATGGATTGCGGTTAGCTCTGAGGAATCGGAGAACAGTGTTCGAATTCCAGTCGAGTTTATTACATTCACTTACGTGCTAAGACCCTTGGAAAAAATATGAGTTCATCTCTTCTCTCCCCTCTCCTAGCTATGAGTAAATTGCAGACTGCCCTGCTGTTTACAACAGAACAGATGCGGTACATGTGATCGTGATCATGATATGCCAGTAAATACTGGACAATCTCCTCACAGATAAAGAGCAAGGTGTAGGCATCAGAGATATGGTTCTACAGAAGCATGCTGAGAATACCACGGACAGAACATGTGAGCAACGAGGAAGTTTTATGGAAAATGAAAATAAAATGGCACTTAGTATCGCAAAGAAAAATTAGTTGAAATTACTGTGATACAAAGAAGGTCTTTTGAAATTTGATACTCACATATTAAGGAGAGTAAGGAGAAAGCATGTCTTTAGTTACAACGATTAGGGTAATTTGGAGAGTAATGGTCGCCCATGTCTTTTAGAGACACATAACATAAAAGAAAATCTGGAAGGAGGGACCCGAAAGCAATTAATAAATACCATCTGATATTATCTGATAATCTTTCCCCAGACGTCACACATTGTGTGCTCTGGGATTATAGTAGTAGAAAGAGAGGGTTGCTATGGCTCAGCGTAAACCATTGCCAATATACCAACTCGTGCAGGCACCTAATTGTGCTAGGTTGGGTCATCATCCTTATTATTAGCTAAATACTATTCTCGTAAAATTGAATCGACAAAAACAGTTCAAATTCTGTCTGAAGCTGCATGTATTATCTTATTAGGAATACCTGTAGGAAAGGCATGAATTCGTCTGTCCCTGCATCATATATATATACGTATTAAATGAAGATGCGAAGTAGCATAAGGTTTGTCAGCATAGAAAATCGAATCGGTAAACCGAGTTCAAATTACTTCTATTAAATACTCAATAGAGAAGGCATGAATGTACCTCTCCCTGCATTCTCTCTATATGTACTAAATGAAGGCGTGAAGTAAAATAACATTTGTCAGCATAAAATATGGAATCGGCTAAGCTGTGTTATAGTTGTACCATCCGGCTTCCTTCAGGTGTCTGTCGATCTAATTAACCTTCAGGGAATTTCTAACTGAATCCTTTATTTAGTTCTTGCCCCCATCTCTATATCTAGCTATATCTCATTATTTCTTTCTCTGCTGCTCAGAGATTGCTCCTCCGATTGGCCAGCCAATCAAATAATGTCGCAAATATATAAACAATTCTTTGACTTTTCCAATTTAACCTCATTGACCCCATCAGTCTGCATTCCGAGTACGGGTCCGTCTTGTAAAATAACGTTTGTCAATACAGAAAATGGAATCTGAAATCCGAGTTCGAATTCCGGTCGATGAAGCTTTTGTTCAATTTGCACTAATAATCTAAAAATGGGCATGAATCCAATTTCCCCTACATTCGGTCTGACATTCTGGGATGAGGGGTTGTCATAATTTACATACGGAGTTATGTCCACAACTGTGTTGCTATGATAACAACGTTTCGGCCGTTGTACCATCCGACCTTCCTCACTTCTACTAGTTCTGTTTCCACTGAGCCTGCGTCTGTATTACTCGGATCGAGCCCACATTTACTATACAACCAGATTCACGAACCAATCCTCTAGTCTCGTATTCGTGAGTTCAATCTCTTGACTGGGTATTACAGAGTCAGAATCTTTGAAAACAGGACGAGCAGAGTAACTGAAGAGTACAAAATGAAACCCGGAAGTAACCATCCACCGATTGGCCAACCAATCAAATAACGACTATTGTTAACTTCTATCCCTGTTCATAACTTGCAGGTGATGAGTTAATATAAAAAATTCTTTAATCATTCCAATTCAAGGAAGCTACCACAGGGGGAACCATCACGAGTGATATATTTGAAACAGTTTATTTCTATTTTAATGTAAATTCTCTCTTCTAAGGTACTTATCTTTGAATATTATAACTATGCAATTTTATGCATAAAAAGAGAGTTATCCCCCTTGACATTAACGTGTTTATTTTATTTCAAATTTTATTTACAGATCACGACATCTGTTAGAGAGATGAAATTTAAATTTTTATTATTGCGTTATTCCAGAACATCAGCAGTTAGCTATTAATGCCATCAACTCAGAACAAATAGTTATTAATTAAAAAAATAGTAATTAATGTATAATATTATCCATAACTACATGTACAAGAATGTCGTTTTTATAGAAAAGTTAAAAAAATGACCATAAATACGTAAAAAAAATGCGCGTATTGTCGAAAATACCTTTTTCTACAATATAGCTATTTGTCTGTCTATATTTCTGAGATGAGGTATTATGTACATTATTTACATTATTCGGACTATTATCCTCATCTTTGTCGCCATATTTATCACAACGTTTCGGCCGTTGTACGCTCCGACCTTCTTCAGGTGGTTGGAATGAACCCTTTATTTCGCTCACTGGGGTAGACTGTTCTAGTTCCACGTGCCGAAACGTTGTGATAAATATGGCGACAAAGATGAGGACAATAGTCCGAATAATGTAAATAATAGCTATTTGTGTTGTTACAATGCTTATTATATAAAGAATGATAATACTCAATAAATTTATTTTAAACATTAAAATATATTTAATCACATCTCCCTAATACCTTTCGCGATCAGTTAAAATCTGTTTAAATTAATCTATTCTGAAGGACTTATCTTGTACTTGTAAAATCTTACCTCTTCCATTATTTCAATTTAGTCAGTTATGTGCCATGCGTGGTACACGCTTGGGCGATCATGTATCTTTCGATACGAGGCAGATTTTTTTTCCGCAGTAGGTCGCCATTTCTTTCTACGGTAGATCAGTTGCCATCCAAGGCTACAGAACCCGGTAGAATGAGTGGGGGAGAAGAAGAGGATTCATACCTTTCCCAGGGATATTAGCACATAAGTGAATGTAATGGATTCGACTGAAATTCGAACTCAGCTCTCTGATTCCTCAATCCGAGCCGCTATCCACCGTAATGGATCTTAATTAGGATCAAATTAATGCCATGTTTGCTTTATGAATAAACAAAAGAAGATGCTTGTATAGAAAGCGCGCTGTTATATTTAAAACAAAAATCTGAAATGTCTTGATACACGGTCAACGCAACACTCTTCTGGACATAGGTTAAATAAAACTAGTTTCAAACCCTGGAAAAGTTCAAGGTTTTTCTATTTAATTTTTTTTTCAATCTTAATTCATCATTTAACGATTGTTATGTTTGTTTTGTTTTTTACGGTATATCAACCGATTGGGTCATTTAATGCTGAGATTCAATTTTTTTTTTAATTCTTGTATTTAATGTCTCAAAATTTTTATTTAAAATGGTAAGACTGCTGATTGTTATGGTATTGTTTTTTTCATTATATTTTTGAAATCAGTTTAATTTCTCTTAGGAAGACCTATGTAAAATGAAGAGCATGGCGTTATGATTATACGACAATAAAATGACCATAGAATTCTCTCTACATTATTTACATTATTCGGACTAATGTCGCCATATTTATCACAACGTTTCGGCCGTTGTACACTCCGGCCTTCTTCAGGTAGTTGGAATTTTGAACTGAACCCTTTATTTCGCTCACTGGGGTAGACTGTTCTAGTTCCACGTGCCATGTTTGATGGATGTCAGTTATCAGTTATCTCCTGCTAATTTCCCTCTGAAAGTTCTCCACTGCCTTAACTAGGTATTGAACTCACACTCTTTGGGTCCTGTCACTGGATCTAACCAACGCCTTTATCCACTGTGCCATGTGTCCTTGAGGAAATATAGACTCAGAATTCTCTCTATCACATCGTTACAATATTTGAGCTTAACAACTTTAACAAAATATCGCAATAACAATCATAAATATGAATGCTGATCGTTATTTTAAGAAGTGAGTACAAATGAAATTTTCGAATTCTCCTGACTCGTTCCTTCCAAACATCTCTCTCAGACATTGCTGTCGGCCGGTCCTCCAGATGGCATCCAGAGCTATCTAGAATTTGGTCAATGTAGGTGGGATGAGGTCTTCCTACCGAGCTTTTACCGCGCAATGGAATCTATATGATGATGTCACTCGCAAGTTCTGACTTACCTCTCCAGGAGTGACTAACTAGCCAAAGCCTTCTCTCTCTCTGAGCAAAACTGAGATAGAAGGAAGGTGTCCATACAGGTGTTTCTTCCAGTTGAGATCCAATGCAACTCGTACCATCCTTGTATATGTTCTGTCGAGTGATGCTTCTTGGTGTTTCGTCAGTGTTCATGTTGTTGTGCCGTAGAGCAAGACAAATTCTACTGTGGCCCTAAAGAAGTCCCTCTTAAGATTGTCAGAGAGGGAGGACTTCCAGATGGTGCTCGGGCTATCAAGGACGCCCCGGGCCTTGCCATTGCGGATTTTGATGTCTCCCTTTATTGATTGGATGTTGCTGTCGAGGTAAACAAATTCCTGGACGGATTTGATGCTGTTACCGTTTTTCAAGTTAATTTCTCCTTCTTCGTTGTAGCTGATAAATCTTGTTTTGCCGGCATTAATATAGAGATCAATCTCGCTGGCCGCTTCTTCGAAGAGATGAAGAAGTTTGGTAAGACTTAATGAGTTCTTAATTAGACTTGGTTTTCGTAGTTTTAGATTTCAAAATGGTGCCAGTCGCCGGTAATCTCGTCCAAATTTAAGCAAGAATTTCGAAGGCTTATTTTCAAGGAAATATACCTCCTCTCATCTTGGCGTAATCCAACGTTTCTACTCTCTGTATTTCAACATCTGGCTTTGTTACGTACTAAGATGAGCATATATTCTGATGTAATGGAATAACCAGTCCCCCCATGGATGATTACACTATTGGTAGTAAGTACCTATAAAGTCAACCGTCTACGATAGACAAGGAAGGAGTGTGATAGGGACGACGCAAGCACGTCCAACCTTCCAATTAGTATCACTCACTACTAGATTGACCTGTTGTGTACAATAAACCTTTCTTCTAGTATCCATCTGGTGTTATGTGTTTATTCCCTTAGTACGGAATATAACATATTCAAAAAAAAAAAAAGAAATGAAGAAATGAAAACATCACAACGAAAGATGGATGGAAAGTTTTAAAACGAGAGGATTAAAAAAAATGCCACGGAAATCGCGGGAAATAAGAAATGATAAAAAACAGAAAAAAAATTGTTGAATATATCTAAGTGATGATTCGACCAAACAGAGCTGGTTTAAATCACTCTCTTGTCTTCTAAGGATTATCTCATACTTCTGTTTTGATTAAAAAATACATATATAAATAATATCTTCACTCTAAATGTACATTTCATTTCTTCGTGTTTTTTTTATATATATATATATATATATATATATATATATATATATATATATATATATATGTTTCATTTTATTTCGTTATTCACTTATCTAAATAGCTTTGGATTGCTATTCATTCGCTTATTGTAAATGTCACCACCCTTGTCTCACATGGCCAAGATAACGCCTATCTTGGCAAAAAAAGTGCACGATAAACGAAAGTTTTCAAATCTCTAATGGTCCAAGAAGAATGATCTTAGACGTCTTCAACAAAAAAAATGATTGGCATAGAGGGGTGTGTTTCTTGTTAGATTCGACTCCAATTAGATTTGATATTTGTTTCTTTCAGTGATTGTATAGAGGTTTGGGCGGATCGCCATGCGTTTCCCGTCGGTAACGGAGAATTATTTTCAGAGAGTTTCCATTAAATCAGGTTTCTTTACTGAGATCACCCCAGTTTCGTCCCAACGCTGTAACAACAGAAAAACCTGGGGACCCTACACATCAGCACTCACTTTGATACAAGCTTTTTAATAATCGCTTTACGGTAAACAATGTAATATGGTTGGATCTACTTAAAACAGCACACAGTAAACAGTAGTGATGGCTTATTTCTTTTACGAACCATGCTCTTTCAGAATGTGCAGAGATCATGGCACTCCACTACTTTCTTATGTTGCTCTAACTTTTGATATTTATTTATATTTCTCTTTGTCGATGCAATCCATTCCCACAAACTCATTATATTACTCATTATTTCCCCTAGATTCTCTTGCCTTCAGTAACTCTTGTGAGTATTAAATTTCCTTGGCTGTCTTTCCTTATTCAGTATCCCAGAAATTTAAACTGTTTCTTTATAATTGTATGTAACAGTATACGTTTAGTTTCTTTTTTCTTTAAGGCTTCCCCATTCTTACTGACATCTCCAATATGTACCTCAAAAGCCACCTCTTTTGCTAACGACTATGAGTTATTTGTAATAGTAACTATTGGATTAAAGATTACCTCAGCATGTGCCAGCATAACTTCAAAAAAGCCAATTTCAAAATTTACACCAGTGAGCTCATACAGCCATCTCCAAACATCGTATTATTAATTGTTAATGTGCTTTCACCTAACACGATGTTCCGTATTGTATGGTGAACTGTTCGCATTCTTCTGAAAGTTTTGAAGACTATTTTTATATAATGTGGACAATTCTCTTTCATGTGGTCTCGCACATTTGAACGGATTGCTATTGCTCTCTTTTGTCATTGTGCATTATATTCGGTAGGTCAGAGGGATTGCTGTTTATGTCATCGCAAATCTGCTGAATGTAGGTCTTGACTGTTCGTCCTCTGTTACCTCTTCCTCGTGTGGGCTCCCACAAAAGAACTTCACTAACAATTTTGTCTTTCGCTCTTCAGCAATGCCCTTTGAATCTAACTTTACGCTGTTTGACGATGTCTGAAAGTGGACGAAGGTTCCCATGTAATCGCTCATTGCTCAAACGTACCCTCCAAGTAACATTCTCGTCCTGGGTAAGACATTAACCTACATCCGCGTCCTGTGTAAGAAGTTAAACTACATCCGCGTCCTGGGTAAGACGTTAAACTACATACAGTCCTAGGTAAAACGTTAAACTACATCCGCGTCCTGGTAGCAAGACCTCTGTTCAGGAAGTTATGAGGAGCGTGGAATCACCTCGTAATTGCTGCTGCTCTCAGGTCCACCCTGACCCGGGGTGGTAGCATATGTTAGGGTCACAGCTATGGGCAAATAGTTAACTATTACCAGCAATACTTTTTTGAAAAAAATTATTGCCAGCAATACAATTTTGAAGAAAAAATATTAGCATTATTATTTGACAAAACAAAATATTACCAGCAATAAAAATTTTGTCAGCATTAAATAACTCATTGAGGTTGATATCCCGTAAAACAAAATAAATAGACCAAATAATCCAAGCCACTCTTAGCCTGTAGATTTCAATCTTCCAGTTTTGAACTAAAGGTCTATGCTGAGTAGCCATACATTAGAACATAGGTAACAGTTGCTTGAAAGAAGTTCCTTTTCATGTTGTGAGGAAGAGCTAGATTTCCACACGAGAGATAAATTGTCGACGGCACACAGGTTTTACACAGGTGTATGTTTACATCTCTTTCGCAGCTAGAGATTTTACGACGTAAAATAAGTAAATTCTTCTTATAAGTGTATTCTTCTGTACAGCTGAGAGGTGTGCGAGGTAATTTTAGATTGTTCCATTTTTATTTAAGCTTATACATTCTGTTTTCACTGAATTTTCATGAACGCCGATAACTTTGATTGAATGTTCAAGACCATGGAGAAGGTCTTTTGCTTGGTTTATTATCACTGCGAGTAACGCTAAAAACTCAGCATATTCTTCATCTTTGATTTTTATGGCAAGATATCTATTATTCCTGACTTGATGTAGTGATAATCCACTGTCTTTCTTTACGTAAACAAAATAATGCTTGTTGGGTATCAATAGAATAAACATTCTAACTATATATCTGTCTATATTTCTGAGATGAGGTATTGTAATTGTTTACATTGTTCAGGCTGTTGTCTTCATCTTTATTGCAATATCCACGTTTTGACCGTTGTAGGCTCCGGACATCTTCATGTAATTGGAATTTAAAACTGGACACTATATTTCGTCCATTATGATATATTGTTCAAGGACACAGGACAATGTGATAAAAGTTGATAAAAGCGTTGGTTGGATCTAGTGGCTTGACTCAAAGAGTTGTGAGTTCAATACCCGCCTATTGCAGTGGTGAACAAAAACTTGTAGAGTTGATTTAAAGGGGGACAACTGAGACATCCGGAAGAGGCATGGCACGTGGAATCTACTGGGGGACAAAATAAATCAACTATTAAAAATTCTGACAATAACATACACACACACACCCACACACACACATATATATATATATATATATATATATATATATATATATATTGTTAAATATGACAGACAATGAATGTCTATTATGTTTGACCATGCACTATGCTTTATTTTGCATAATTTTGCTGAATCCAGTTTCTGCAAAATTATGGAAAATAAAGCATAATATATATTTTTGATTACATTACAACCAAAAACGTTTGCGGTTTCTCTATTCTTTGGAATATATATATATATATATATATATATATATATATATATATATATATATATATCGTGTATTGGGGCAACAGATCCTTATTCAAACATATATTGTTAAATATAACAGACTACGAATCTATTATGTTTGACCATGAGCCGTTCTAAATTCCGTATAGTTGCTTTAATTTCGAGAGAAAATAAAGACAAAAATTGTCCAACATTTGGATATTTTTTCATTAAGCTGGTCCTTGATCTAAACTTTCGGCTCACATGAGCCATCTTCAGATTGGTTATGTGAATAATTAAACAATGATATTCACCACAAGATGATATTCTATTATGTTGACATAGAAGATTTCTACGCGATGATAACGGTCGCGGAATAGAAGACGCAGTTCCTAAATTATGATGCGGTTCTATGACACCATACCACGTGAGAGAGCGAAATATTTACAACAGAACAATATGTCTAGATGCATTGTAATGTGTTGTGACTAATTTGAAATGTAATTTTGTTGAGTGTGGGTTGCTTTGGCTGTAGATGCCCTCCAATATCCAAATTAAAAGATAAGAATGCCAATAACTACTTCACCATTTCCCGGAGGAATCTTAATTGTTTTATAACCCTTCACGCAGAACTTTTTACTGCCAGTTCAAGAAAGACATTTGGGTCACTAACACACAAAAAAGAGAATGTCTCATATCGAGAATATTTAACATCGAAAAAATAAAGAAAAATTAATTATTTTTAATATGTGTAAATCTCCCCCACTTTGCCTGATGACGGTCATGAAACCGGAAACGCGTGTAACAAACTTATGGAAAATAAAGCATAATATATATATATATATATATATATATATATATATATATATATATATATATTTAAATCCACATTACAACCAAAAACAGTAAAAACTTTTTAATAACCTCTTCCTTTTTTATATATATATGAAGAAATATAGTTTTAAGGTGTGCTATATTTATGGGATAAAGTGCTCAATATCAGAGCGTATGTAAATATAAAAGTTAACATTGAAGTCAATACTCAGAGACCTGACTATTGCGTCTAGCATGGAACAGCCTGTCGCCTCTGAGTGTTGATTTCAATACATTTGTGTGAATGGATGATAGCAGAGACAAAGAATGATAGTAAATTAATGTTGACTAGAGCTACATAAAAAAAAGGAAATCGTTGTTGGCCATGATAACTTAAGACCCAAAAGGACATTAGAGACTGAAGTAGAAGACATGTCTGTCTGTTTTGTTGACCCAGATTTTGAACTTGGTAAATAATTTCAGATGAATTATTTCGACACTGTTCTTAAGATCCTATCAACCACTACAAATTAATTACTACAAACTCAACCACCTTTTTAAACTATTGATCAATAATTAACAGTCGATACCTTTGCCTGAATGTGTTTGCCGTTCGGATGTCTTTATTCAAATTTTGTTTGCGTACGCATACACGTTCTATTGAATTGTCTGTATTCAAAGATGGTGTTGCGAATTTATTCGTTGTTCTTTGCGAATGAGTCGTATTTGTGTGTGTTTTGGATCGCGACAAGGAAAGAATGATTTATTGAAAGTGAATATGTACATCTGTGTAAGAGACAGAAAAGAGAATGTGTTAGCGCGCATGCGCGTCAGTAAGACCCAGCATGGCTCCGCAGGTATACGTTAGGGCATGTTATTATATAGTGCAAGGGTGTCTTCGTTTTTGTCATGGTGGCTGAGCTGGGAGTGTCTCATGAAGAGCAAAGATCAAAAGATAACAGATGACAGACGAGGCAAGATATATATATATATATATATATATATATATATATATATATATATATATATATATATATATATATATGTAGGAAAAAACAGATCAGTATGAACATAATAAAAGGGCATTGCTTTCTAGTTTGAGATAAAGATCACTAGCGAAAGTAAAATGCGATGACGCCATCGGCGCACAAAGACTAGGAAGGGGAGGTAAGAGAAGAATAGAGAGAGATGTGAGAAGGAAATAGATAAGAATGAGGGAGGGGGGAAAAGAAAGGCATTAGAAGGAAATAGAGAAAAGCGAAAAGTTAGGAAACATGACAAGAAAGAAAGAAAGAAAAATAAATAAAAATAAAATAAAGCAAATGAAGAGAAAAAAGTAAAAGAAAGAAAGAAGAAAGAAAGAAACATATAATGGAAAAGGAAGTAAGTATGTGATAAAGAAAGAAAGAAAGAAAGAAAGAAAGAAAGAAAGAAAGAAAGAAATAGAAACAAACAAACAAACAAAAAGAAACAAAGAACAAAAAAGCCGGAGAGAAGGCAAGAAAGAAAAAGTAGCAATAGAGAAACAATGAGAGAGAAGAATTGGAGGATAATAGAAAGATAAAAAAATATATGGTGAGGAGATGGTAATTGAAAAGAAAGAAAGAAAGAAAGAAAGAAAGAAAGAAAGAAAGAAAGAAAGAAAATAAACAAAGCAAATGAAAAACAAGAAAGTAGAAAAGAAAGAAAGACACACAGAAAGAGAGAAACAAACAAAAGTTATAATGGCAAAGGAGTGAAGAAAGAAAGAAAGAAAGAAAGAAAGAAAGAAAGAAAAAAAAAGAAAAGAAAAGAAAGAAAGAAAGACGAGCGATGGAGAAGCAATGAAGAAGAAGAAAAAAATAGATTATGAAGAGAAGGTAATTCAAAATAAATAAAGAAAGAAAGAAAAGATATAATGGCAAAGGAGAAAGAAAGAAAGAAAGAAAGAAAGAAAGAAAGAAAGACGAGCGATAGGGAAGCAATGAGAAGAAATGGCAGAACATGGAAATAAAAAGGTCAAATGGCAAAAAGCATGACTAAAAAAGAAATAGAGGGTGAAGAGATGGCAAGTCAAAAGAAAGAAAGAAACAAAGTAAAAGAGCAAGAGAAAAGAGATATAGAGAGAGAAGGGAGTAGGAAAAGTAGAAAGAGAGTAAATGTGAGATAGAATTTGAAAACAAAAGTTCGAATTCCAGTCGGGTTCATTAGATTCACTTACGAACAAATACGGTTTCATTTCTTCTCACCCCCTCCATCTATGTGTTGAATAGCAAGAGAGACTGGGTCCTATAGCCTTGGTTGTCAACCAGTCTACTGCAGAAAAAAACGAAAACCTATTACAGTCAGTCATTAATCGAAAGAGATCTGATCGTCCAAGCGTGTATCATGTATGACACTTAACTGACTGATAGATTGTTAACTTTTAATTCATGATTATATATATATATATATATATATGTGTGTGTGTGTGTGTGTGTGTGTGTGTGTGTGTGTGTGTGTGTGTGTGTTGAAACGTATTGGGTTTTGGGCGGGAAATGCTTCTTGGTCGAAAGAGGAGCTTCCCTCATTGTCTCCCCTTCCTCTGTGTGTGTATGCGTGCGTGTGTATGTGTGTGCCTTGTGTTTGCGTGTAATAGTTTTCTGAGTGCTCAAAAATGACACACTGATCCTAATTAGACGGATGCGAGCGGCACTTATCCCTCGACAGAAATGCTGTTCCATACGTTATTTATCTGTCTATTTTTTTACTGGTTTATGTTAGTATCGACACGCATACACACACTCGCATATATATATATATATATATATATATATATATATATATATATATATATATATGTGTGTGTGTGTTTGTGTGTGTGTGTGTGTAATTATATATATGCTAGTACCTCCGTTTATGTTGCTAAAAGTAAACAAATGTTAATTTTTACATCTTGTGCCCGACGAGCTGGTAATCCAGCGAAACTTAAGTCGTACACCAAAGCGTAGGTACACATATATGTACTAATTAATATATGTCTTATATAACCATATCTAGCAATATTATGTTTACATCTTCATGTATAAATTTGATTATTATTTATTTGCTTGCTCGCGTATGCACACCAGCACGCGTATATGCTTGTGTCTATGTGTATATACGTATATATATACATATATATATACATATATATATATATATATATATATATATATATATATATATATATATATATATATATATATATATATATATATATATATATATTTGGATAGATATCCAACCAAATATGTTAGCTCTATCTCTGATATTGAGCGCTTTCTAATAAGTACATTTCATATGCATATAATATATAAATAATTATATATATATATTTATTTATATTTATATACACTTTTAATATATATATATATATATATATATATATATATATATATATATATATATATATATATATATATATATATATATATATATATATATATATATATATATATATATAATATGGATATTGAGTTCTACCTGATTCTATCCTCTTGGAAATTTTTTACAAATATATATATATGTGTATGTATGTATGTATATATATATATATATAAATATATATATTTATATATTTTGAATATATGATTGCATATATATGTGTATATTTACCACTAATATTATCTATCTATTCATCTATCTATCTATCCATCTATATACTATATATATATATATATATATATATATATATATATATATATATATATATATAGGCCTGTGTATAATAAAAATAGATATATAGCACCTATACTTGCACATACATATAAATATTTTTCTTCCTCAGGTGTTATAAATAAAGTGGTCAACGTTATGTAAGGTTTCTATTAATTTTATATTAGTGAATATATATAATCTCCAACGTCGATAGCACGACTCGGATTTTCATGTGATCTTGCCATCTTCGGGTGCTCTGAAGATGGCAAGATCGAATCAAACTCCAAGAAGGGAGACTGACAGAGTGAGAGAGAGAGAGAGAGAGCGACATAATGAAAGAGAAGGAAAAGGTGAATAGTAAAAATCTGTAAAATGTTTTGAAAGTGAGAATGTATAAGAAATAGAATGGATTCGGAAACCAAAGCAAGAAAAATAGGAAAATGTCTAAAGAGAGAACAAAGGAGAGAAAGGAATTGAGAGGCAAATGTTTAGCTTAGTCTGGCACTAGACAATCAAATTCCCTACGCTAACAAATTGACCTGCTAGAAACACGCACACACAAACACACAGAATCACACGCACACACACACACACACACACACACACACACACACACACACATATATATATATATATATATATATATATATATATATGTATATGCATCTGTCCTTTCCTTCAATTTCTTTCTCATACTTCTTTATTTTTTTTCAGTCTCAACACTCACTATTCTCTGTCTGCCTTGATCTATCTCAGTCTATCTATCTATCTCAGTCTGTTTCTATCTATCTATCTATCTATCTCAGTCTATTTCTAAATATCTCTCTATCTATCTATCTCTCTATCTATCTATCTATCTATGTATCTATCGATCCATCGAAATATATATATGAACAGACTGAGATAGATAGTTAAATAGACAGATATGAACAGATTTAGATAGATAAAAGCAGTTTTTTCTTTCTCTAATTTTCTATAATATATTTTATCTATATAAATATATACCTACATGCATATATATTTTTTCTCATATATATATATTTTCTCATTTACAGTGTAACCCGGATATAAGAGAGTTGTCGGGACTGGAGAAGAAGTCTCTTATATCCGGATTTCTCTTATATCCGGGTTTGGTCTATTTATTTATTCAGTGTTATCATTTTCCAAGAAAAAAAGGAAGAAGTTACCATCTTCCTTTTTTTTTTGAAAAATGATAACACTGAATAAATAAAAAATGAAAATGAAAGAAAGGAAAAAAGAACGAAAGAAAAAGAAATGTTAATCCAGGTAAAAGAAACAGTATGAGAAAGTCATTTTTAACACTTAAAGAAAGAAAGAAAGAAAGAAAGAACGAACGAAAGAAAGAAAAATATTAAGTCCAAATATTTTTATGATGGAAAGAAAAAAATACTAATTCCGGACAGAAAGAAAGAAAAAAGAAAGGAACAAAGAACACTGAAGAGAATAAAGAAATAGGTAAAAATGAAAAGAAAAAAAGAAAACTAAAAGAAAGAAAAAAGAGAAAGATAAAAGAGAAAGATAAAGAAACCTTAATTCTGGTAAAAGAAAGACTGTAAAATAGTAATTCCTTAACGAAGAAAAAAATGAAAGAAAGAAAGAAAGAAAGAAAGAAAGAAAGAAAGAAAGAAAGAAAGAAAGAAAGAGAAATATTAAGTCAGAATATTTTTATGAATGGAAAGAAAAAATACTAAGTCCGAAAAGAAAGAAAGAAAGAAAGAAAGGTGAGTACTGTAGAGTAATAGAAAGAGGAAAGAAATAGAGAATATAAGGAACTCGAGACAATCTTTAGCAGCTGATAAAAATCAGAATAATTCATAGAATTATCGGGGCGTGAGATTTCGGAGTGAAGCATTGAATTGATATCTTATCTATTTGAAATCGTAGCGTAGCGAATATCAGGCAACAATTCTTTCGACAAATGTTTGTTTTGTATTTAGTTTGTTCGCTTTCTTCTCGCATTCTGTTTGTTATTTATTGTTTATTTTGTTTCTTGGGTGACAGATCGCAAACGATAAGACAACGGAAGGTACGTGCAGGAGACCGTGAATTCAGTGACAATGACCGTCATTCCAACACAAAACCTTGCCCAAGGAGACCCGCAAGAAAAAAAAAACGAAATTCTTATGACTGCGGTTTTGATTCAATGGTTAATGCTTATAAAATCGAGATTAACGAAAGTCTGTTCAATTTATAACGAATGAAACCGAAACCTAACGATTAATTTTACTGTCTGTCCGTCACAAGATTGAAGTGACGTCAGCGAAGTGAAGTCATGTAAGTAAAAAGATAAATATTTTAATCCTTAATCCTTGTCGTCTCCCAAAAGAGGAAGATGGATTTTAATGGATTATAATTGTTCTAATCGACTTATTAATTTTATAATTTTTAGAAACTTATAATTAGTGACATTCTTTTATATATAAAATTAGTTATAGATTAATAACTAATTTCTCATTACTTGCATTATTTACATTATTCGGACTGTTACCCTCATCTTCATTGCCATATTCATAACGTTTCGGCTGCTGTACGCACCGTCCTTCTTCAGGTGATTGGAATTTCGAACCGAACCATTCATTTATTTCGCCGGGGTAGATTGCTCTAGTTCCGCGTGCCATGCCTCTTCCGGATGTCTTAGTTATTTCCCTTTAACTCAACTCTCCAAGTTCAGTTAACCACTGCTGTGGCCTGGTATTGAACTCACAACTCTTTGGGTCTAGTCACTGGATCTAACCAATGTCTTTATCCACTGGATCATGTATCGTTGAACTAGATCAATCTACCCCGGTGGACGACATAAAGGGTTCGTTGCGTGATATGTCCCGGAAAGGGATATATATTGTTCGTAGAAGCAAAGTGGTTTTGGACTACTTGTAACCGAGAAGGACAATCTAGCGGGTAACAGAAACGTTGTGAATATGACAATGAAGATGAGGATAACAGTCCGAATAATGTCAATAAGGCAAGATAGATAGCTAGAGAGAGAGAGAGAGAGAGAGAGAGAGAGAGAGAGAAAATAGAGAAGGAGATAGGAAAATGACAAAATATGCGGAAGTCATCAGTTATCTCCTGTTAATTGCCCTCTGAAAGTTCTCCACAGCCTTAACCGGGTTTTTGAACATCATAGTCTTTGGGTCCTGTCACTGGATCTAACTAACGTCTTTATCCACTAAGCCATGTGTCCTTGAGGAAATATAGACATATAACTAATTTAAACCGTCGATCATTAATTATAAAAACCAAAATAAAAATCTGATAATAATTTCTAAAATAAATAATATCAGATTTTTACTTTTTATAATTAATGACTGGCGAGTTTTAATTCCTCTCGTTCTCTTTCGAATATTGGGGTTCTTTTAACACTATATCCAAGAATTTACTAATACTACGACTCTCAGAAGGAATTTGGATTCATAAGTAGTCCCCAGCCACATCTATACATGCTTTTGGATTAGTACGATTCAGTTTGAAATCATAGTTTCCGTCTCCTAAATTGGTTAACACATAGCACAGTGGATAAAAGCCTTGGTTAAATCCATTGAGTGTGAGTTCAATACCCGGTTAAGGCAGTGGAGAACTTCGAGAGGGGAATTAACAGGAGATAACTGATAACTGACATCCATTAAACATGACACGTGGAACTAGAACAGTCTACCCCAGTGAGCGAAATAAAGGGTTCAGTTCGACATTCCAACCACCTGAAGAAGGCCGGAATGTACAACGGCCGAAACGTTGTAATAAATATGGCGACAAAGATGAGGACAATAGACCGAATAATGTAAAAAGCCATGAACTGGTAGAGAAATTTCACTTCACTCACCCTTCTCTCTCCAATCATTTTGATGCAATCAGTAAAGAGCCTACATTCACTGGTTGTCGTATTCACAAACTCATGTAAACCATTGTTACCTTTTGAGTACGCATATCAGGACATCCCATAAGTTCTGTCCGAATTTTGAATAAAGAAAACAAATGACCAAATGTTACATTTAATTACAGATTCAATCAACAATGTATTTTCCCTGATTATCTATGACTTCCTTCCATCTTACTAATTCCATTACTGTAAAATTCTTTTGGCTTTGGTTCGAAGTACTCACAAATGTCAGTTTTAACTTCTTCCTGTGTTACAAAAGCTGTCTCTTCCAAATGATTCTGTAAGCTACGAAACAAATGGTAGTCTGAAGGAACAAGATCGGGAGAATAAGGTGAATGAGGAATTTTCTCCCAACCAAGTTCTTCGATCTTTTATGGCGTGATTCTTGCTGTGTGGATTCGCGCATTGTCCTGATGAAACATCACCCCTTTTCGATTCACTAGAGCAGGTCTTTTTTATTCAAAGCTTGGTTCAAATGCTCTAATTGCTGACAGAATATCTGAGCATTAATTGTTGCATTGGGTGGTAAGAATTCAAAGTGGATTATTCTTTGGCGATCCCACCAGATTGAAAGAAGAACCTTTTGCCCATGAAGTTCCCTTCTCGGCTGTGGCTGGAGTCCTTCCCCTTTACCAAGCCACTGTCTACGACGCTTAACATTTCGATAAAAAATCCATTTTTCGTCGCCAGTCAAAAGTCTATCTAAAAAAGGTGAAACAAGTTGGTGAGAATGGAGAGAAGAGCAGATGTCAACTCGGGTTTTGAGGTTGTTTTCAGACAATTCATGAGGCACACATTTTCCAAGTTTAGGAACTTTTCCAAGTTGATGAAGATGACGATGAACAATTGTATGGTTAGAACTGAGAACTACTGCCAATTCCTCAACTGATAAAGCAGGATTTTCTTCAAGGGCTGCTTCAAGAAGCTTTTCATCAAACTCAACTGGACGTCCGGTTCGATCTTCATCTTCAAGGGTGAAATCTCCACCTCTGAATTTTGCAAACCATCTTCTGCAAGTTCTTTCATTCGCACATTCCTCTCCATAAACTGAGTGAATATTTCTAGCCGCTTCGGCTGCTAAGTTTCCTTTTTGAACTCATAAAACATTATGTGTCTCAAATGATTCTTGGGTACTTCCATGTTAGCAGAGTTTTAATCAAACAAAATTTAATTTCATTGTTCTCTGAAATAAAATTTGATCAGTTTATATGCATCTAAACATAAAAATAATGTACAGCTCCATTAGACATTATAAAATACTCTTTAAGTTTCGTTCATTTTAACAAAAAGTTAAAATGCGGACTGAACTTATGGGATGACCTGATAGATCTTGGATTTTCTTGAAGCGCACACACACAGGGAGGAAAACACCATAAGAAAAGACTGGCTTGTTTTGTTTTATGTCATGCTTTGCCAGGTCATTTAATTCTGTTGAATTCTGTCGTCTTGATAAACAATAGAAAATATATAGAGATTTAGTTTGCATGAGTCAAATCTATAGATATCTCTTTCATGAGAGTCAAAATGATAGACATAAATGCAGTGAAGCGTTAGCCCCTTTCTTATGAGCATTACTCCTCCTTAGGATACTGCAGTCGGTTTATTCTTAATTCCTACCGACAGAGTGCATGACAGCTGATAAAAACGGTTTGTGAATACGTAATTCAAACGAAATTCTTCGACAAGAGTCTCGTCATCGGATCCTCTTCAAAGCCATTTTTGTATCAGACAAAGGTAATTTTTTCTGACAGAGGAGATGAACCTGACATTGTTTACTAGGAACTGCTTGATTAAATATTCTTAAATATAATGAACTCGGTTTCAAATGTCTAAAATTGTTTGACATTCGTTTGGGGAAGAACAATGCAACATTCGATGTTTAGTTGATGACAATTAAAATGATGTCGAATTTTAAGATGAAAGAATATACCATATCAGTCTTTGCATTTTATGCATAATGCCGAAGAATGTACAGGATTCATGAAAGAACAATAATGCTAAAATATTCCTTAATTGGAAACGTACGTAAGTTTATCAATAATTTTATTTTAATATCTTCTCAATGTTTACATAAATCGATCACTTTTCAATAATAATCACTTTTGAAATATTACACCTGGAATTTGGAAAAGAAAAGTAATATTTACAGAAAAAAATAAAACAGATTACTTCCCCCGGGCAACACCTGGTATTATTCCTCGAATATATTTTTTTAAAGAGTAAAGAAAAAACGTTCTGACTTCTGATTTAGAGAAAAAAAAATACGAGGATAATGGTGATAAATTTCCAGGTTGGAATAATTGAGCTTGTTCTTCGTTTTGTCTAGCGGAAGAAAGGTCTTCATATTTGGAAGATTAAAGTCTAAGCTTGTATACTTCAGGGGGAAAAACAGCAGAACAAGCTTAATACCACCATGTGCATGTGCGGGAGCATGCGCACGTGTGTATGTGTGTAAGTGTGTGTCTGAAAGAGAGAGGGTGGGAGGAAGAGAAAATAAACCGATGCGAGCATTTAAAGAAACCATTTAATAAGTCTCTGGATGATAAATTATTTAAAAGGAAAGCGACTGAACCGAGACATTGCCAAGAAAAGGTTACATGAACAAGAATACATCGCACTCTTTCTTTCTTTCTTTCTTTCTTTCTTTCTTTCTTTCATTCTTTCTTTCTTTCTTTCGTTCTTTCTTTCTTTCGTTCTTTATTTCTTTCTTTCTTTCTTTCTTTCTTTCTTTCTTGCTTCTTGCTTGCTTGCTTTCTGCGTATGCCTATCGTATTGCTTTATCTGTCTCTCCAAGTGTGTCTTTTTATTTGTTTAATATTGCCGCTCGATCTGTTTATCTGTCCCACTCTCAATCTTTCACAACTTTCTCTATTTCGTTCATGTTTTGTAGTTGAAACAACCGATTTAGTTTCCTTTCTTTCACTATACGGTTTGTTTTAGATCCACTGGAGTGACAGGGTGTAATCGATTTCTATTTTTCCTCAGATGAGGTCATTTTCAGTGGTCTGCAGTAATATGAATCTATTTTCAAGGTGTATGATGAAACCTGTTTAGCCTTGAAAAATACTGCGTCATCCGTGACTGCATCAGATTTTCATCACGCCCAGACACTATTGTCTCGACTGTCGATTAGTTATCCTACAACCATTGTCTGCGATGGACGTTACTCCAAGGAAGTTTACGAAAATTGTAATGCTGCACGAACAACACTGACAAGCTTGACCAGTGAGCAAATCAATGTACAAACGACTAGCTTGAAAACTCTCCTTTAAATCCAATCGAGAATCTGTGGTCAATCTGCAAGGAACGACTTCGTGGAATGGACATACGAAGTACTAACATGTGCACAGGGTCATATTTTATTGGAAAAATACGAAAAAAAGTAAATTATAACGGAATTATTCGTTTTGTTTCAATTAATTTGCCAAAAGAGGTTATCTCTTATTACCCGATACACTGACGAATGGCATAAAGTTATGGTGGGAATTTATTGAAAACAGTAATACTAAGGGTTTTTTCTTTATTGAAAAATTATAAATATTGTGATCTTCTTAATGATCATATAGCGTCAAGAATTAGTGCGGACTGTCTCGATCTTTGTTTTTTGTCGGAAATTTGTAGTAAAATAGACAGAATATAATAGATTTTGTTAAAACCACATAATACGCCTACTTTAAAAATAGACTGTGGGCCTCACAATGTCGCCTTTCTATTTGTGTTGAGAAACTAATAATAGAAAAAAAAGAAACGACAGGAAGTTTTTGCTTTTGAAATTTCAACAGAACGAGGGAAGCAAACAAAATTATAGTCACAAGTAGTAATTCTTGTTCTTGTAAAATTGAACGATACACCAAGAAGCAGAAATAATCGCTTATCGCAATCTTCCATCAGCAATAAGAGACCTGCACAACATCGAGATAATCTACCAAACCCCACTCCAGTTAATCTTATGTAGAAATTCGCTCAGTGGAAGAAAATCATTAAAAAAAAAGTTGAATTTGTGATGCGATGAAAAAATTCTGAATGTATTTTTACTATCTTTATAGTCGTTACCAAGAATGATAGCCCAAGATGAAAGTAGTGAATTGCAGATATTAGAATCAAGTAAGTGCATACGTTTAACAGGTAATATTATGGGAGTCGATGGGAAAAAAATGGCAGAAATCCGAAGGTGTATTGAAATAGTGAAGTTGGCGTCAAAATGAATCAAATACAGTATAAAGTCGTCAGTCGATTGATAAAAGTAGACATTACTATTCACATTTGACTCGCCTTAGAAAACAAATATATATATATATATATATATATATATATATATATATATATATATATATATATAGTGACAACACTTGTCTATATTATTTAATGAAACATGCTTCAATGAAAAATGCTGCCTAAATACATAACAATATATATATACACTGCGTGCCAAATTATTATCGAGATAACTTTTCTAATTTTCAAAAACCATCCAATCAATTCACAAAATTTCATACAATGTTAGCAAAACTGAACTGCGCAATCACTGAAATTTTCAAACTGATCCGCGCAATGTAAACAAACTGGCGCCATATTTGTTATCAGCACGGTGATTTGAGCGTGCCAAATTATTAGAAACGTATAAGAATTTAGTGAAAAGATGGGCCGTAAAAGCAGTTTAAGTGATGCTAAAAAGAAAACTATTACCTCAGAACTCTCAAAAGGTAAATCTACCCTGGAAATTTTAAAAATGATAGGGAAGTGTCATCAAACAGTGAAAAATTCACCGCCGACCCGACACAAGTACGCAAAAGGCAGGCGAGGGTTATTTCACATCGTCTCATGTCACGACTTAAACGAGAGGCCACGAATAACCCTGGACTTACCAGTCAATAGCTTTTCAGTCGTATTGGGGAGCCTACTGTGTCTAAAAGTACTCGGTGTCGGTATCTGAGGGAAATAGCAACAACAGTCAAACCTGTATCGAAGCCTCCGTTGACGAGAAATCACATTCAAAATCGATTGAAATGGGCCGAGAAGAATATGAAGATTGACTTCTCTAAAGTTTTGTTCACAGACGAAACTCGAGCAACACTTGATGGGCCAGATAGATGGTGCAAAGGCTGGGTAATGAACGGACAGAATTGCCATCAGCGTTTGAGACGCCAACAAGGCGGAGGAGGCATAATGATCTGGGGTGGTATTATTGGAAAAACATTAGTGGGCCCATGGAGAGTACTAGATGGCGTCAAAATGACTGCTGATGCATACACAGCGTTTATGAAGGAGCATCTTGAACCGTGGATGAAAAGGAAAAGACTTGCCTTCAGAAGGGCAATTGTTTTATGCAGGATAATGCTCCCTCACATGCTGCTCACAAGACTACTGAACATTTGAAACAGTTAGACTTCGATGGACCTTGAAAAATGAAGTGGCCAGCAAATTTTCCGGATTTGAACCCAATGGAAAACCTTTGGAGCATCATAAAGCGAAGACTGTATGCCAACGGATGACAATTCAGGAGCAACACTGAGTTGTGTGAAGCAATTCTTGGCATATCTCGCGGCATTACAGCAAATGACTTCCTACAATTAACAAATTCTATGGATCGTCGTCTTCAAGTAATTTCAAAACAGGGAAAGCACATTCCCTATTAATTTGTTTAAAACTGTGCCTTTGTTTGTATCTGTAATTATTTATTTATTACCTTCTTTTGATCATAAACATTCACGGGCAAAATTAATAAATGTTTTGTTTGCTCAATTCTGGGAATTTTACTAAACCTTTCTAATAATTTGGCACTCTCAAATCACCGTGCTGATAACAAATATGGCGCCAGTTTGTTTACATTGCGCAAATCAGTACGAAAATTTCAGTGATATATATATATATATATATATATATATATATATATATATATATATATATATCACTTAAATAACGTTCAGTATTTATGTCAATATAAATAAAACATAATAAAAATGTAATTTATACATCCCAATTTGCACTACAAATTTACTTGCTTTCCATGAGATCAAATCAAAATTCATCGATAATTGCCTGATTTTTCTTCAAAAAGTGACTATTTTCGATTCCCTAAGAACGATTCTTAGATCTGAAGACGTATTAGGATGGCCAAAGACGCATTCCAAAAACTAGGCAGAATATTACGAGAGAGGAGGATTTCTTTGAGAACAAAGAAAAGAGTACTGAACTTATTACGCGACATCTGTCCTCCTTTACAGCAACGAATATTGGACGGTCTCTCTGTTACGGTACGGTGAACTATCTACATTAGAAAGAACTCTTCTTCCTTCATAAATGCTAACCTGCGAGACTTCCTAGGTGAAGCAGTTGGAACGCACTGTAACCTGATAGTTCGGACGGACACTTCTATCTGCTGACTAATAACACTCTTATTTTGTATATGTGTTCTGTTATCCCAATACACTTGTTCAACCTACCTTCTTCAATCCGTGTCTTTCTTTTTGGCCCCTAACAGGGCACAACATTCCCCAAAGATGAAGAAGAGACTCCAGGAAACGGAGGTATGGTTCTACAGAAGGATGCTGAGGATATCCTGGACCAAGCATGTGAGCAACGATGAGGTCTTAGAATGGATGCAAACAAGAAGGAAGCTTATACTTAACATCAGGAAGAGGCAGCTGAAATTTCCGGGACACATAATGAGGGCTTGGAGAATCTGATACTCACAGGTCGAATAGAGGGAAAGAAAGACGAGGCAAAGCAACGCATGACATACCAAGCGGGCTTAAGCAAGTAGATGACCCAACATGGCCTGGGAGAAGCAGCAAAAGGAGAAAATTTATTGAGAGAAACAAGGGATATGGGGAAGTGGGGAGCTGTTAATCCTAAAAACAGGTTGGCTGTTAATCCTAAAAACTATGGCAAATTCGTTTGGTTTGGTTTGGTTTATTTTGTTTTACGACATATCAATACTTCAATGGGTTATTTAATGCCGACTACCTTTTTTAGGATAGATTCGTATAATTAGAATATGTATTCTTTGGTTTAGATTGGTTTGGTTTATTTTGTTTTACGGCATATCAACCCCAATGGGTTATTTAATGCCGACAACATTTTTAGCATAGATTCGTATGAATAGAATATGAATTCTTTGGTTCAGATTGGTTTGGTTTATTTTGTTTTATGGCATATCAACCTCAATGGGTTATTTAATGCCGACTACATTTTTAGGATAGATTCGTATGACTAGAATATCTATTCTTTAGTTTAGATTGGTTTGGTTTATTTTGTTTTACGGTATATCAACCTCAATGGGTTATTTAATGCCAACAACATTTTTAGGATAGATTCGTATAAATAGAATATGTATTCTTTGGTTTAGATTGAGTTGGTTTATTTTGTTTTACGGCATATCAACCTCAATGGGTTATTTAATGCCGACAACATTTTTAGCATAGATTCGTATGAATAGAATATGAATTCTTTGGTTCAGATTGGTTTGGTTTATTTTGTTTTATGGCATATCAACCTCAATGGGTTATTTAATGCCGACTACATTTTTAGGATAGATTCGTATGACTAGAATATGTATTCTTTAGTTTAGATTGGTTTGGTTTATTTTGTTTTACGGTATATCAACCTCAATGGGTTATTTAATGCCGACAACATTTTTAGGATAGATTCATATGAATAGAATATGTATTCTTTGGTTTAGATTGGTTTGGTTTATTTTATTTTACGGCATATCAACCTCAATGGGTTATTTAATGCCGACAACATTTTTTATTGCTGGTACTATATTTCCTTCAAAATTGTTTTGCTAGCAATAATTTGTTTCAAAAAGTTTTACTGGTAATAGTTTACTATTTCCCCATAGCTGGAACTCTAATAGGTGCTACCACCCCGGGTCAGGGCTGACCTGGGAACACCAGCAATTAAGAGGTGGTTCCACGCTCCTCAAAACCTCCTGAGCAGAGGTCTTGCTGAACGTAATTTAACGTCTTACCCAGGACTGGCAAATTGGTGATCTGTGCGTAATTTACGTAGAATTTAGTTAAGATATAGTAACGTCGACCACATATAGCTTCCAGTATGGGGAGATATCATGGGCTTCTATGTTTCATACGCTTATTAATACAATTATTTGTTTCAGACCTAATGTAAATGAAGGGATTTTTTAAAGACGTTATTGAACATAACTTCTTGAGAGTTTAATCCAGTTTAGCAAAACAATAACGGTTATAAGATTTAAGCGTTTTTAGATTGATTTTTCTGTTTATTCTGACTTTGCTTGGCTTAGTCGCAAACTATCTTGCAAGATTAACCAATCAGAATACGCCTTATATCCACCGTTTTTGAAAAACATAAGGTATGCTGAAATCAACAAGAGTACCAGTTCATACTAGAACGAATGTATACCTTATACACATGCTTCCAGTTGTTTTATACAAACTTTCAGTTCAAATTGAAACATTCCCAAACCATATGACGTGTATCATTACAGATCAAATTCTGACAGAGTGAAAAGAAAACCTTTTAGAAATTCAACGAGTGTGCCTTCACTCTTCGACACAATCTGAGGCAAATCCTTGAAATTATTATAACAAATGAAAAAAAAACAATTAGTGCAGGGCGCATTAAATTGTGTCGTGGTGGTATGGTGCCTGGGGAAAAAAAGTAGAAAAAACAATGACAAAGGTGGACATATGGCAACCTTCTGCAGCCACTAACAGGCGACAGACACCAAATACACCTTCCTAAATGTCGGAATAAAGGACGGGAAATAAATCGTTAGTACGCACTTTACCGGCGGAAAAATCCACAAATTAAGAAATAGTTATTTCATTTTTCTGCCATTTTTTCCAATTTACCTACAAATGTCGACCTTGGTAAGACGATAAACTAAATCCGGGTCCTGGATAAGACGATAAATTACGTCCAACAGCAAGGCTTCTAATCAGGAGGTTTTGAGATGCGTGGAACCACCTGTTAATTGCTGGTGCTCCCACGTCCACCTGACTCGGAGTGGTAGTACCTGTCATGGTCACAGCTATAGGCAAATAGTTAACCTCCAGAGTGGGGTCAAAACACTATGAAAGTGAAAAATACGTTTTAATACAACAATACTTTTTTGCAGAAAAAATATTATCACAAAACATTATTACCAGCAATACATTTCTGAAGAAAAAATATTACCAGCAATACATTTTTGTAAATAATTATTACCATCAATACATTATTGCCAGCAATACTTTTTTTATGAAAAAAAATATTACCAGCAATACATTTTTGAAGGAAAAATATTACCAGCAATACGTTTTTGTAAATAATTATTACCAGCAAAACATTTTTCAGGATAAAATATTACCAGCAATACGTTTTTGTAAATAATTATTACCAGCAATACATTTTTGAGGAAAAAATATTACCAGCAAAACATTTTTGTAAATAATTATTACCAGCAATACATTATTACCAGGAATACATTATTACCAGCAATACATTTTTGAGGAAAAAATAATACCAGCACTACATTTTTGAAGGAAAATATATTACCAGCAATACATTTTTGTAAATAATTATTACCAGCAATACATTATTAATATAATTTTTACCAGCAATACATTATTACCAGCAATACATTTTTGAGGAAAAAAATATTGCCATCAGTGTATTTTTGAAGAAAAATTATTGCCAGAAATACATATTTGAAGTAAAAATATTACCAGCCATACATTTTTGAAGGAAAAATATTTCCAGCAATACGTTTTTGTCAATAATTATTACCAACAAAACATTTTTAGGAAAAAAATATTAGCAGCAATACATTTTTTAAAAAATAATATTACTAGCAATAAAAATCTTGTCGGCATTAAATAATCCATTGAGATTGATAAGCCGTAAAACACAACAGACCAAACCAAACCTAAGTAAAGTACTCGAATCTGTCAACATAATAAAAAGAAATCCCATCACCATCAACAACAACACTTTCTTCAATATAGGCGATTATGTCTCTCCACAACTTCTTATCCTTATTACAAAAATAAACTAGTAGGACTAGATAAGTTCGACTATTGCTCAGTCTACAGTCCTCAACCTTGTTTCCTGTTTAGAACTAGATTTCCGGTTCCTTCTAAAGCCTACAAGAACGCTATACTACTAACGCTTGTCCTTTCTTACACTAATACGACTCGACACACTAACCCTACTTAAGTTGGCTTTTGGTCCTTGTATTAGGTTAACATTAGTAAGAAAAAAAATCTACTTAAAAATAGTTAAGTGAAACGCTACTTCAAGCCTTTGCGCCGATTCTCCGAAAAAAAAATATTGCTCATTTCTCCGGTATTATTTGCGTGCCGTCACGTGACACGAGTGACGTCAGCTTATAACCAATTTATTCAGCCAATCAGCACTCATTTCCTCGTCTCAACGAGATAATCTTTCTGACGCACGTGCCCAGGTCTCCTCAGTACGGGCAAAAGGAGCGACAAAAGTGTTCTAGCTGAAGAGGAGAGCGACGGCGTTTGTAATCAAATGAATCCAAAGTCAGATTGTACTCGGATAAAAGACGTTAAAAGCCGACGAGGCAGGCTCTGCAGCTTAATAAGATAAGGCGAGTGAGACAAGAAAGACAGCCTCCGTCTTCCTTCCAGTGTTGCCCTCCTTCCCTGGTGGGCATCTGCCGTTTGAAAAGACGACGAAGAGAAATCGTTTATCTCAATCGCCGGTTAAGCAAAAGCCGGATCGATGCTGCCGATAAGATCGGTTGTCGATTAGGAAAATCTAATTGACACACATACGGATCGATAACTCCAAGTTATTATTATTTTTATTATTATTATTCACTTTCCTTGTAGCAGAGACAGAAAAAAATCAAATGAGGAATTGTAGTAGTTGTTTAAACCATCCCCTCTTTTCCAACTTTACACATAATCGCTTCAACCGTCATTAGTAAGAGTAACAATATTAAAAGTATATCTTCCAACCGTTCTATATTATATTTTTATTACTATTGCTATACTAAGCACGGTGGAGTAATGGATAGCGGATCGGAGTAAGGAACCGGAGATCCGAGTTCGAATTCCTTTCGAAACCATTACATTCACTTAAGTGCTAATACGCTTGGGAAAGGTATGAATCCTCTTCTTCCCCCCCCCTTGGATGACAACTAATCTACCTCAGAAAAAAATGGCAACCCCCTGCGGGGGAAATCGAAAGATACATGATCGCCTAAGCGTTTATCACGCATGGCACATAACTGATACTAAACAATCAGAAGTAAATGGTGGTTTAATCTCGAGATCAAGTGACAGAAGACTCCTCAAGGTTTCATTATTCCTCTTAGCATCGATTTTTTTTTTCATTATTGACCTTTATTTAATGTTCTTCCAGCTTTTCCGCAAGATTCAGACATTTTTTCGCAAGACAAAACTTTTGAACTGTTCCCAGCGCTCCGATAATGGTTGGCATGGCTGCTATCTTTATGTCCCATGCTTTCCACAAGTTTATATTGTGGTCACCCGGAACAACGAAATCATTATCTGGCAAGTTCTCTTCTCGTTTTCGACTAACGGATTCAGGCCTGGAATGGGTAATCCATTTGAATCTCGAAGAAACAAATGATTTTTATATTTTATTCATTGGCATGACCTATAGTCTATGGGCCTGTATAATCAAAAAACTCTTTGAAACAATTTCAGACCTAATGTGATTGGGGGATTTTTTAGCAATTTATTTAGCATATTCGATTGAACGTTTATTGGTAAAACTATACAGCAGAGTCCGGATATGAGGGGTTATATTTAGATTAAAATAAAAGAACTGGAATCAGGTTTAACATTTATTTTCAATGTTTTATAATAAACAAAATACGCTAATGGTGAGTGAAATATAACGGAATTGATTTTAAGGAAAAAGAAATAAATTATGTAATGTTAATGATAATTCATTAAATTAAGTCTGCCACGTATGCAAACAAATAATGTAAAAAGGATTTTTTAATCGCTGTTGCATGATGATTCTTTCTCTTCTAATGTCATTCTCAACTTTTTCCGCATTTCCTTTTGCAATAACGCACGCAGAGTTAAAAAGTATCTTTCGCTTAAAAAATTTCAAGAACAAATCTTGAAATTTTTTAAACGAAAGATTCTTTTTAACTCTGCATGCGTTATTGCAATCGTCATAGCTGAATGCTGGCTTTCTTTCCATAAAACTGACAACCTTTTCAATAACTTCTTCAATTTCAGTCCAAGTTTCATCACAATCATGTTCTTTATTTCCTTGTTCATTGTGACAGTGTGAACGCTGGAGAATAGTTTCTTTGGAAGATTTTCTATCATACAATGTTGATTTTCCTCTGTTGAACTCAGCCATTAGTTACAATGAACTTTCACCAGCTTCTAGTCGGTTTAAAATTCCCACATTTTGCGATAACTCCAAAATTGTTCTTTGCCTCTTATTCCCATCATTTTTTTGGACCAATACAAGCCGTTTGGGTGAACAGCATCAGCAATTATCCAAAGTAAAATTCCTGAAAAACAGAAATTTCAGATCAGTTACATATCACCCAAATAGTTGAAATATACACATCAAAATCATGTCTGGATATGAGGGATTCCGGATATGAGGGATTCCGAATATGAGGGATTCCGAATATGAGGGATTCTATTGTATTTTAAAGGCTTCTTTATAGCGTATTCTTATGTGAGTTCTTAAAAAAAAATTATTAATAACAAAAAGGAATTTTAAAAAGTGTTAACTATTTTTCTATACCATTTGACACCTTTCTTCCCTTTCGCCATCAGTGGGTGTTATTTTGAGTGAATTATCATTAAAAATCATCCATTTGTGGTGTCATTATATATTGATGGTAATTGGTTCTCTGTTGATGCCATAAATATTTGTTGGGAGAAGAATGAGCTGGAAAAAAAGATGAACATTCTCTACGAAGCGTTTCAAGAAATACGACTGAATATAAAGCTTTCCAAAATAGAAACTATGATCTGAATTTGGAAAGTAGCGATACCCTGAATCCATCATAAAGATTCATTATCTATAATTAGTAAATACAAAACATTTCAAATACCTCAGTGTATGGATCAGTTATAACAAATTTATTCAAGTAGATAAGGAAATTGAACATAAATGTGGCTGTGCTATGGATAGTCTCGCTCAATACAACGATGTCTTACAAAACCAAAACATTAAACTTAAAACAGGTTTAAACTTCTTAATTAGCCTCGTCAGATCAAGATTTTTATGTGGATATCATTTATGGCAAAAAAACTTGTTCATCCCTCACTTATTTTTTATGTCCAAAGACAGAAACATAACTGAGAGATTAAATGTAGTTTGTCTGCCCGAAGGCAGATACTACCGCTTGATCCAACGACAGCGATCTAGAATTAGGTTTTCCAAGTGATTTTGCATGATGTTAGCCTTCTTCCGTGTGTTCTTGATGCAATCATTATACCTCAAAAGTAGATAGATAGATAGATAGATAGATAGATAGATAGATAGATAAATAAATAGATAGATAGATAGATAGATAGATTTTCTGAATCAATTATGACAAATTTAGAATAGACGATAAGGAAATTGAATATAAATTAGGCTACACTAGGGATAATCTCACCCAATACAACGATGTGTTACAAAACTAAAATGTTAACCTTAAAACATATTTAATCTTCTTAATTAGCCTCATCAGATCAAGGTTTTTATGTTGGTGTCATGTATGGCAAAAAAACGTGTTTATCCCTCAATTATTTTTTATGTTCTGTCCAAAGACAAAAACAGAATTGAGAGATTAAAAGTAGTTTGTCTGTCCACAGGCAGATACAACCCTTTGATCTAACGTCAGCGATCTACAGCTAGGTTTTCCAAGTCATTTTACGTGATGTTGGCCTTCTTCAGTGTGTTTCTGATGCAATCATTATACCTCAAAAGTAATTAGATAGATAGACAGTCAGAGAGATACAGTTTCTGATCATAAATCTAACATTAAAAGTATTGATAAGAAATTATCAAGGGGAAATTAGGGTTTATTATGCAATCAATGTTTCCATAATCCCCTAAACTATTTTATCTCTTCCAAGACTATATTCTGCATAAATACAAGCACAGATGTGAAGAGATGGGCAATGATCATTTAAACATTCCATACCATATCCCAAATGAATCTACTAAAAAAACAATATTCCTGATTTCCCTTCCAAGGCCAATGTATTGATGATGAGAATGTGATTCTAATGACGTATGTATTCATAGTTGGAATAAGGATTGTTCTTGGTAAAAAATTAACATTAAAGAAATGTTACTCATGATAAACCTTTCCAAAACATAAACCATTATCTAGAATTAGAATGAAAGCAGTTATAGTATCAATTCTAAGTCCATCCTAAAAATTCAGCATGTGGAATTGGTAAATACACAACCCTTAAAATATCTCAGCGTATGAATCAGTGTTTAAATAAGGTTAAATAAGTCTCTATTGCTACGACGTCACTGGTACAAATTAAGATACCGCTGGTTCAATTCGCCGTTCTTTCTTTCTGAACACTTCACAATGTATATTCGTCTTTCGTTCTGCCCTTTTTCACTGCGCCAGCTCTCTTTTATCAGGCCAACACCGCGGTCAACCAACCAATCAGCGTTTTTATTCTCAGTTACCCAGGCAAATAGCCTCCTCCAGTTTGGCCTATCAGCACACGACTTGCTATTGGTGGAAGCATACCAAACTATAATAAAACCCTCGTTACCACACATACTGCTGGAACTACGAGACGGGAGAGTAATGCCATTTTCACGGGAAAAAAACTTGCCGATGTTAAGGTAAGGCCCTTATTTTTGTATGCACCACATGCAAGCCACTCTGCCACGCTTGCTTCTATGGGGCTGTTCACCACAATCAGTTATGTCAAATTTAGTATAGATGATAAGAAAACTGAACATAAATTAGGCTGCACTAGGGATAGTCTCGCCCAATGCAACTAAGTGTTGCAAAACGAAAACATTAACCTTAAAACATGTTTAACCTTCTTAATTAGCCTCGTCGGAACGAGACTTCCATATGAATGTCATGAATAGCCAAATAAAAACTCGTCCAGGAATATATTTCTCAGCTCAATCGTTAAAAATGGCTTTGGGTGAATGAAGCGTGTAGGTCTCAGTGTGAACTATTTTTTTTTCGAACAACATGGACTTTCGTTACGGAATCACAATCAAAAAAATATACCAAATAACCAAATAACCATACCGCTTGAGGACTTTTAGCAGTAGTAACCTGCAAAATGCATATCACATGTAAATTTTAACCGAAGGAAGAACTGGTTGCTCGTTCGTGCTTCCTTATAAGGAAAAGGCTAATTTTCACATTACCATTCTTTTCAGGAAATGTACCATTCCCAGATTTTTCGATCCCAAACTGGATTTGCTGTTAAGGCCATGATTATTGGTAACCATAACGACGACGACGACGTTTTCATTAATAACTGTAATGTTTCCATTTTATCCTTTCTTGCGAGAAGTGATTTATTCGTGTACCACTTGAAGCGAAGAGGCTATATATGCAACGATTGAACTGTAAGTTTTATAGTTTTTCAATAATGAATCATTTGGATCTAATAAAAATTTAATTATTGATAACACTGGTCAACAAAAAATTTTTGAAATGATGTCGAGACACCAAACATCTTTTTTAGCTAATTTGAGGGTGCTGAAACTTTTTTCTTGGTTAGTTTTTCTTTTTCTTTTTTATTTTTTTTGTACAGAAATGTCTCATTTCCAGAAAAAAACATATTTTTATTTGTTTTCTGTATATATGGCATTAACTGATGGCAATATTTTCCAAAATAATATCGTAGGAACCTCTCAATTCGTATTTAAAACCAACAAACATTCGTCTGCTTATTGAGAAATACTATTTTTGCAATAACAGTCGGACCTTAATTCTTTAAAAAATAACACGATTGAATATACCAAGACCAACAAGTATTTTCATCAAATCATTTAATAAACTAACAGCATAAATAAAACCTTCGGGAACATAAGAACTATCGTAAAAATGTTTCTTGAGTGTCATATTCAATGTTATTTAAGTCCCTTTTGATACTCCAGCAATATCATGTACAATGGAATAGGTGCATTCAATTAGGATGTCTTTAGTTGGAGTTTCTTTCCAACTGTGAAAACAAAATGCTCCCAGTGTGCTAGGTTTCCTTCCGGAGTGAAGAGATAAATTTATGAATATGAAACAGAAGATTTTAGGGTTTCATTCTTTTTATATCACCTTAATTATAAAAATTTACTAAAGTGGATTAATGATAAAGTTTATCAGTTAATTTGAATTTTGACGATAAATTGGAAAAATTCGGTACTTCTATTTTAAAAGTTTTGACTCAAATACACTTTTTTTCTTATAAAAATAGTTTACTTCAGGTTGGCTGACATAAATTGCTCGGCCTGCCTGAAAATTGATGGCTTTCTACGACCTTTATTAACTAAATTTTGCGTTCAGCCAAAATCGGAAATTGATCTTTCTTCTAAAAATGAGCAATTTCAGTACAGCAAAAATGGTAGCAAACCATGAAAAACTAAGCTCACATCACGTTGTAAAACCGATTCCCGTGCCCAGATGGATGACCGCTTGGGAATACTAGATGGATGTACGGGTGGTACTATGGGAATTGCCTAATGGCTTGAGATTGTTAATCGGAGAACTGAGTTCAATTCCTGCTGGGTTCGTTATATTCACTTGAGCGCAAATACCCTTAGAAAGTTTTGAATGCACCTGTTCTCCACCAGCTATGGCTTAATTAGTAAGACTTTATCACTAAACCATTATTATCTCAAAAATAATCCTTTCAATCTAAAAATATATTCTGGCTTTATATATTTCTGCCGACGATTGATAAGCCGTAGAAAACGAATCAATCAATCTATATTATTATTGTTATTATTATTTTTGTTGTTTGTTTGCTGATGGTGTTCTTGTGTGAAACAGCAGTACGCCAAACAAAGTGAGGCTGTGGTATACTTACATGAAACATGACAACCAGTTTGTTAAGTGTATACTGGGCACATACATCACAGCCAAATGTTCACGATACAGTGAGAGGATTTGATAAACCTTGCTGGTGGGGCCTAGTTATAAATAACTTCATGCCAAACTGGTCAGACCGTCTCCGATTGTGGGTGTTCCTAAGAATCTAGATGTATCACCCAAGCTGGCTGCCTAGTCCTTCAAACTTAAATAATACCCCGGTTACCTGGATATGATACTCGACCAATAATCCCGCACGGGAAGACAGTGCGCTAAACACTAAAAGTATACGTCCTGGGTATGACGATAAACTACATCCGCGTCCATGGGTATGACGATAAACTTCAACCGCATCCATGAGTATGACGGTAAACTGCATCCGCGTCCTGGGTATGACGATAAACTTCATCCACGTCCATGGGTATGACGATATATTACATCCCGGTCCATGGGTATGACGATAAACTACATCCACGTCCTGGGTGTGATGTTGAAATACGTTCAACAGAAAGACTGTTTTTGAAAAAATAACCTTGCCGGCGATACGTTTTTGAAAAAATAATATTACCTGCTATACGTTTTTGATTAATATTGCCAGCTATATGTTTAAAAAAATATATTCCCAGCTATATGGTTTTTTTTTTTTTAAATAATATTACCAGCTATATGTTTTTAGAAAAATAAGCAATATATATTTGAAAAAAAGAAGAAAAATTTATATTACCAGCTGAACATTTTTGAAAAAAGAAAAATATTACCAGTGATACATATTTGAATCAAAATCATTACCAGAAATAGGTTTTTTGAAGGAAATTTTTTTACCAGAAATAGATTTAAAAAAAAATAATATTACCAGCAATAAAAATATCGTCAGGATTAAATGACCCATTGAGGTTGATATGCCGTAAAACCAAAATAAACCAAACTAAAAGTATGTTTAACTGGTATTTGGGGATTTTGTAAGCGTAGCTCAGACGTGGCATAAAGCCGAAAGTACGAGGCACCCAGTGCGGATTGAACTCACTTCTCAGTAGAAATTGATCTAACAAGACAAACTTGTTAACCATTACACCACGTCAAAATGTCCATGTCTAACTTCTTATGGTCAGGGAATTGAAATTATAGCAGGTGCTCATATAGTTGGAATTCAAATTAAACGAGGAGTATTTCAAGATGATATTCAGTTTTCGTTTTCTGTGTGTCACTGCACTCAATCCTATTTTCTCCTTAGCTATGATTAATTAATGATGAACATGTAATTTTCGTCGTTCATGATCGATTTCATCACAATTCTTCTGTTAAGCTTTATTACACAATGTTGAGCATTAGAAAAAGAATTCCAGCAAGATATCTTTAATCATTTCTAAGATACAACGGTTCAAAGCATAATCTAACAAATGAACAATTTTGCTTTTACACGTTTAGGACAATTTTACTGTTACATCTGGTATATACGCGCATACACACGCACACACACACACACACATATATATATATATATATATATATATATATATATATATATATATATATATATATATATTTTACCAGTTTGTGACTGGTAGTGATAATTCAAGGAGGATATTAATCAATGTAGACTGCAAAACATTATAATAATAATTATTATCACGAAGAAAAGCTTAAATATTCATTTTGGTTATAATTTATTTTGTGACGGTTGTATTAGATTGACACGAAGAAGGGAAACCAAGAGATAAATTTATTTGTATTAAGGACCTTTTTATTAGACTAATTTGTAAATGGGTTGGGTTGTTACATATATATATATATATATATATATATGTGTGTGTGTGTGTGTGTGTGTGTGTGTGTGTGTGTGTGGATAGATAGATAGATAGATAGAGAGAGAGAGAGAGAGAGAGAGAGAGAAAGAGAGGTTAGTTTGTCCTGCCTAAAACAACGGGCCGTATCGGTCAATTTACTGTATAACCCAATGTACAAAGTTTCAAACGTTAAAGGATAAATATTCTTGGCCGGGTCAGTCTATTTAAGCTTACTACTACCCATCCATCCTTTCCTTCTTCCTTCCCTCTTTATCATCTGTTTAAAAGTGCCTGTCCATGCGTCACTTTTCTCCTTTTTCCCTCTCGCTCTTGTTTTCCCTTCGCCGTGTCAATCTAATATATCCGTCCGGTGTATTGTCTACATTTACTAAGAGACTTTGGTCTGTAAAGTGAATATCTTCGATATTCACGAAATAAATTATAACCAAAATGAATATTTATGGTTTTCTTCATGATGATATATATATATATATATATATATATATATATATATATATATATATATATATATATGCGTACTCCGACAGGAATGGAATCTGTATCCTATAAGGAACCGTCATATAGCCTGACGTACTTTTACTGATTGAGCGTTTCGGTCTATCAAGGTCGATTTTACAGTTTTTAAACTACAATTCTCCATGATTTTCTCTCGTATATTCATATTTGTTCGATGCGTATCCAAATGTAAACAAATGACGTCACACATTATGAAATGGACAAAGTCCGACAATTATTTTTTAAGACATTTTTTATGTTTATACGTTAATTTTATAGGTACAAATATTTAAGTAAGTACAATCCTATTTACCAATCCGTTCTACATACATATATATTTAAGTCATTTTTATGTTTATACATTCTTTTTATAGATACAAATATTTAAGTAAATGCTCTGTTTTATAATGGTTGAGCAGATATGAATGTACGTAAGAGATTAATGGAAGATTGAAGTTTAAAAGCAGTAAAATCAACCTTGCTGATCGAACGCTCCTCCGTGGCTCGATCGTTTAAGGCACGTCAGGTTAAATGACGGTTTCGTATAGTATACAGGTTCAATTCCTACCAGAGGTCGAATATTTTCTATGAAAATTTCTGGGACATTCAGGCTGGTAAATGTTATTAATACTGTTTATTATAAAATATAGCATTTACTTAAATATTTGTATGTATAAAAAGAATGTTAAACATAAAAATGTCTTAAAATAATTGTCGGACTTTGTCCATTTCATATGTTATATATATATATATATATATATATAATTATTATCACTCATATCATAAAAATATCTTAACACATTTTCATTACATCGAGTTTTGTCTATCATTCTAAACTGAAAACGCCGAACCTAACACACAACGTTAAAAAGCTTTTTCTGCTTTGTCGCAATATATATGTCCTGGATACACATTTTTATATAAATTGTTAAACCGGAAGTATCTAACGAATTTCCGTTGGTATCCAAAGACAGCAAGTTCCAACATTTCCAGAACTATTCTCCATTTTTTTGTTCTTCTTCTTCTTCTTCTTATTATTATTATTATTGTTGTTGTTGTTGTTGTTGTTGATGTTATTGTTTTATTATTATTATTATTAATACCAAAATTGAATGCGTTATTTTTCTTTGTCATTAGAACCGGAAGAAATCAAAAGTGGTGATCGTCATTGTTAAGGAGAATTTGGCGTAGTTCTATGAATGCAGATAGCAATGGCTGACAAAGTCCTCGCTTTCGAAAAGATATCAGAAATAAGAAGCGCGCGAAAATGAAAAGATCGTGATTTTTATCTTTTTAAAGATGTCGTCCACCAACGGTGCTCGGCAGAAGTTGATAGCAAAACTGTTTTTTTTACAGTAGCCCTCCCAAATCCACTGCTTTCCATTCCTCCTTGAACTATCGCCTTGAAACATCTGCCTGCATCGGAAGACTTACTCTTCTCTTTTCTTATCGTCGTTAAGACTGATAGAATTTCTTTCATTACATCACCATCTTTTTTTCCCCTTTCTCTTAATTTTCACTAACGTCAAACATGATTCCTACTTAGATGCATGACTTCGTAGGTAACACCAGATATTATAAATGATTAGTGACCTTTTCTCAAAACAGCTAACGAGAGAACAACTCTAATATTTCTTTATTCTAATTCAAATCCTGATCAAATTTCCTTCACAAAACCGCTTCCGTTTTCGTTTTATCTGATTGTCTTCATTTATTCACCTTTTACACACACACACACACACACACACACACACACACACATATATATATATATATGTATATATATATATATATATATGGGAAAACTATATATATTTTTTATATATCAAGAACAATGTTGGAGAAAAATGTACGTCAAAGTGTAAAAAGTTTTCTTGTGATGCCTTTCATCCTTTTGGACTTCATTGGACTAAATTTGTTATGTCGGTGCGACTACGCATGCGCACGAACGAGGGATTCTTGGAATTTTAAATTTTAACTATTTTTTTTCTGCCAGGAATCGTGAAATGTCGCAAGAGCCCGAGCGCACATTGACTGTAGAAAACCTTGCGATCTGGACACTCTCTAGATATTTTTGTCATAATGAATTGTTTTTTCCTTTGATCCGAATAGGATTTTTATGGCAAAATTGTGGTCAGTCTTGTTACAGTCTTGGGAAGAATACACAAATCGACTTTCTATGGGTGAGTCCATTTTTTTGCCTCGTATATATATATATATATATATATATATATATATATATATATATATATATATATATATATAGGACGAGGCGAAATAAAATAATAATAATAATAATAACAAAAAAAACAAAAAACAACGAACTCAAATAAATAAAGTAAATAATAAACAAAGTAGCAAACCATTATGACCAAAATATTAGTTAGACTAAAAAATCAAACCAAAAAATCGGACGAAAATATAGCTATAACTGTTATATAACAAAAAAAAAATAAAATAAAAATAAAAAATAAATAAATAAATACTACCTTACTTAAAAATCGAAAACTGAAAAGAGAAAATATACAAGTAAAATAAATTGACCTAAATTCATTCAAGTAAATAAATAAAGAAACGAATCCCGATAAAGTTACAGCTAGAAAAAACAAATAAAGATAATCAACCCAAATAAACACAAATTAAAAACTGTTCCTGCCAAAATAATAGTTAGAATAAACTACAACAATCAACCCCAAAACCGAACAAATAGCTTTAATTAAATTCTCAAACCAAAACAAAACTATTAAATAAGCGATATAAACAAATTTTTACTACCTTAATAAAAACACCGATTAAAAAAATAAATAAATAAATAAAATAAGAAACAAAAAATAAAAATAAATAAAAACTAGCAAAATAATTTAACCCAAATATATAAATAAACGACTTCCAGTAAAATAACCGCCATAATAGACTATCCACAATGCACCACTGACCCGTATATATATATATATATATATAAATAGCCGAGAAAAATAACAATACACGTGGCTTGACAATTGCATATAGCATGAAACAGACTGTCGCTTCTAAGTGTTGACTTCTATGTTCACTTTTATATTTACACACGCTCTATCTCTGATATTGAGCACTTTATTCCATAAATATAGCACACCTTAAGACTATATTTCTTCATATATATATATATATATATATATATATATATAAATGGTGGTACACGCTTGGAAAAAAAAACTCGGATAGCTCAACTTTCAGTAGAGCAAATCGATACCCGAGGGAAAATGGGTAATAAAAAAAAAAGAAAGAACCAAGAATATTAAAATAAGGCGAAAACAATCGTCCAGTGTTCAAGCTCCAAGTCTAAAGAAAAAAATAACCGAAAATAAGTAAAAAGACAACTACGTAAAGTGCTCAATACACTAAGTAGAGCAAAATCTAAGATAATCCTAAGGCATTACGCTGACGATCCGTTTAGGTGAAACCTAGATAGGTTTGCTTTGGCTCCTTAGGATTATCTTATATATATATATATATATATATATATGAAGAAAAATATATACGGAAGAACAAACAAAAATCCTTATATACAATTATGTTGTTTTAATGTTAATATGTCAACGTCGGACGTTTCGGTCTAATAAACCATCTTCAGGACATATTCATAAATTATAACATTACCCAATGCAACATGACAAAGACGATGTACATAAGAACAAGACTTATCCAAACAAATAACTGAAAGTTTTATAAGATCAGCGCTCCCTTTAAAACATGGTCACGTTGTCGTCACGTGGGCGACGCTGTGAAAACGTATTCCTAATATTGAATATTTTGAATGAAAAATGAAAAGAATTCAAAATACTCAAATTTTAGGAATACGTTTTACGTATTGATATAAGGATTTTTGCTTGTTTTTTCCGTATATATTTTTCTTCATACTGTCGGATTTATATCCATATATTTGCTTACATATATATATATATATATAGTACGAGGCGAAAAAATGGACGCGCTCATAGAAAGTCGATATATATATATATATATATATATATATATATATATATATATATATATATATATATATATATAGCTACCGGACATTGATTGATAGTGCTGCACAATTCTCTTTTCTTTGTATGGAATCTCTCAACATTTTCTCGCACAGATGCAATGTTACAAACCTATCGCTATTTCTATGGTAAATAGGAAACGGCTTAACAGGAACAAATAGTCAGCTGTCGTTCCGTTTACACCCCCCTCTCTCTTTGGAATAGGAGTAGCGATTTATCACGTGTTTCACGTTCAATGTTGGGTTGGCGGTAACTTCTAAAGTCTACTTCAACTCTATGCATCTAATATTTCCGCCTCAACTCTGTAATTTTATTTACTATTTATTTATTTTTTCTCAATAGGAGTAGATAGGTTCACCTATAGTACGGTTCACACTCCTCCTTATTCTTAGGTAGAAATGTATTCCTTGTTTTCTATTCAGGATTAGGTTTCCGGTTCATTCTATATCTTCTTATTCTCCTTCACTCCCAGTAACACCTTGTATCATATTGCCTTGCTTGGAGTGAATTGATTGAGAAAATGTTAGGATGTGCTACTTTCTTTAAGTTCCATCAGATCAAACTTTTACAAGTTAAACACACCGTGCCATTTCCGCAGAGTCGAATCATCCTCATTTCCTTCAGGTTCCAAATTTAAGAATCTTCACTCAGGTTTCTGATGAGAAGAGACTTTTCCTCGGTTACTTCCTTTAATCTTGACCCCTATTCTTTTCCAGTTTCAGTCATTATCTATCCTTCTTTTTCATAACTTTCTTTTCCTACCACCGCTTTTCTCATGCATATGACGCACCTATATATAAATGTATATAATACTAAAGGTTTGTGATTGCGTCCATGCTTGCGTGGTACGTCCGTCCGGTGCATAATGATTTACGAGCTGTTTATACAGTACTTTTCTTTTAATTTTCTTCAGAGAATTTTTTTAATTAAAATATTTTTATGTTAAAGACAGCCACAAAGAGATCCCGCTTTGCTGTTTCATCCAATTGTTTGTCGAGTAAAACAAACAATATTTGAAATATTCTAAAATATTTTTTGGTATATTTAAAAAAATATTTTCAAGTGAATATGATTTTAAAATGTTTTGTTGTATATGAAAAAAATATATTTTTAAGTTAATCTGATTTAAGTTCAAGTTTATCCCGGACGTTCTATTCCTATTAAATGCTGTAAACAATCAGTAAAACGTTAAACATGAACTTTTAAACAAGACCAGTGATGACCCGAATGAATTGAAACATTTTACTGAATCATAATAAAATTAATTTTCATTTCAATGGAATGCTGAAGTCAACTTCAATGTTTTATAAACTAAACCGTCAGTGACCCAACGGGTCACCGTTAGTCCAATATATATTAAATTGATGCAAATATTTACTAGTAAATTATATATACTATGTGAGGCTAACATTAGAAGGGCTGTTTATGTTTATTTAGTTCCCTTGTGCTGCTCGGGAAGATTTTGCAGGGCTTCGTTTCGTGATGTTTCAACTGTGTATTACTACACGTAATCAATCATTTTAACATATAAAAGTTTTTTGTTTTTTTTTTTTTTTGTTTTTTTCTGATTGGGTTAATATGGTGCCTCTGCTTGGCATATTTTTTTCTGAAGAAGTAGATGGATTTTTATTATTCTCACAGATATTTATCACTTTAAGCGTTATTTTTTGTGGATATTCGGATTTGTGCAGACGTTCCGTATATTTATTAAACGGTATATTTATTTATTTATTTGGAAAGGTTTGCTCAGCAGAGTTGCAATATACACCACAGGTGCGATCTGTAGGTGTTGAATAAATACAAAATGCGCCTGAGCAAGCGTCTGCAATAGGGATTGGCTCGTTGCCTTAGTAGGCGGGTATTTTCAAATATATAAGCATTTTTGCTTACTCAAATCAACTCACACAAATTGACTCTAATAAACTCTATAAAAACAACATAAACTTTTACTTGTTTGTTATTTCTTTCTTGCTTTTTTGGATGCAGTTCTTTACTTTTCATGCCTTTTCCATGTTCTTTTTTTTTCTACGCAGAGTTCGGAGAATTTAGAACATTCGCAAAACAGCTTTCGCCTTGAAATCAAAGAAAGGGACGTACGTCTGCATATCTTCAACATTTCTACTTTTTTTTTCTAATTGGATTCACCCCATCTAAGGTAGTGAAGCCACTAAGACACAAGAGGTTAAGGGTGTGAGAGAATTAGAAACAGAAGTGCTATTGCAGTGCAAGAACAATAGAAGAATAATATACCCTGACGATCCGCGTAAGTGAAACCTAGGTAGGTTTGTCCGGCTCGTTAGGTTTACGTAGTTTGCTCTGCTTAGCGTATTGAGCACTTTGCTTAGTTATTTTTACTTTACTCATGTCGGAGGCTTTTTTCTTTGAACTTTCATTCTAGATGATTATTTTCGCCGGAAGTACATGTTCTTATTTTTTTTTTATTATTATTTTTACCTTTTTTTTTCCCTTGGTTTGTTCATTTACAAGCTGAAACACCTAAGGTTTTGCCGGACGAGTATAGCTGCTTATATTTATAAGATTCCTTTGCTACATAAGAGTTCTCATGATTCAAAAACAAGAGCCAAAAACCTCAAAATAATTATTGAAAAAAATTTTTTTTTCAATAATTATATTGAGGTGTTTTTCAATAATTAAATTGAGGTTTTTGGCTTTTGTTTTTGAAACATGAGAACTCTTATGTAGCAAAGGAATCATATTTTTTTTTAAATAATTATAATTTATGCTCTACTTCTGTATGGAGCACTACTTTTTAAAATAAAAACCAAAATACTAAAGAACCCCGGATTATTTACCTGACGTGTTCTTTTCTTATATATACATATATATATATATATATATATATATATATATATATATATATATATATATATATATATATATATATTGCCCAGAATAGAAATAAATAAAAATACTGTTTAATAAATAAACGGAGCGTCTACTCAAATACGAGTATCCATTTTGTTTCTAGTAAATAGCTTTTCTTTTAATTAAAGAAGATTTTTTTTAATCAATGTTATGGTCAGTCTCATTACAGTGAGCAACTAACGCACAGAATGTGTTCTATCGTAAAAGATCTCTTTAGTGTCCATATAATATATAACTATACGATTTTCATATATATGTATATATATTGTTTGGTAAGCGAATGTGTTCGGAGACTTGCAGTTTTTTTAATATATATCTGATCCTTCAGTTAATTGAAATCTACACAGGTGTAAAAAATGACACACGCTAAGAAAAGCACATATTTACACAGGTGTAAAAACAGAAAGAAACATACCAGGTAAAAACATAAATATTCGAATATGCAAAGCAATATAAAATATGAAATAATAGATGGCGTATGATGAGAAAAATATTCGAACACATTCATTTTATATTTTAATATCTCGCTGCATATCTCTGGTTTGCATTTAATGCTTGTGGACATTTTCGTAAGGCTTCCGAAGACCTTTGCAACATTATTTAAATACCTTGATTTAGTATTCTTTGCCAGTAGCGTTCAAATCATAGATGTTTCTGGCTTTCCACTGAAACATTTTGTCAAGCTTCGCCATCATTTTTCAATTGGATTCAAATCAGGAGATTTTCTAGGCCAATGAAATACGTGTAATATTATGAACAAACCATTTGCCAGTTACTTTAGCCGCATGTTTTGCTAAAAGTAATCGTCTTCCTTCAAGCGTCAATTATTCACCAAAGAGAAGTTAATAAACTTTCAAAATATCTTGATATACCTTTCCATTCCCTTTTAAATAGACTGGCATTTTTAGTTCGAAATTGTAATAAGATGTGTTCTGGAGAACTACGAGTAGGTTTAAAGTGTTTTTTCTGTAATAGATCCCTGTGATTCTTGTATAGATTTTTTTTTTATTTCTAGATGTTTCACCGATTTATATCATTGGGCATTTCGCGCAATTTATTTTGTATATTCCCGCCTCTGTTTTATTGTTGTTGCTATTCCGATTAGAGCTGATAATATTTTTTTTAGAACAAGGCTCTTTATTGTTGATTTTTATTAGATTTTTTCGATATTCTAATACCGTTTACTCTCACCCGGGTTTATCACTCAGTTTTCTAGTCTAATATTATATCTACTTTTGTAAGGGTTCTATCTCTTTCTTAATCATTTCTAGATGATGCAGGCACATATGAGAGAACAAAAACGTGCGTTTGTTTACAACTCTATGTAATAATGCTATTTGACCGTAAAGGAGTTTAAGCTATTGTGTCAACACTGGAAAGATGGCGGTTTCTATGTAGCAGCAACCTGTTTCGAATTGTTCTTCGCCAGACAATCGAATTTCTTTTCCTTGACAACTAGTCATAGACTTATAAATATTTACAAGGCTTTTACAAGTCCATTTTTGATGCAGGTGACGAATTTGAAGTGGGGTTAGGAAAACAGACGAATTTATTTCCGATAATGACTAAAACTTCGACTGCTCCGGTAATAGACGACGCGCGTGTATTTTTGACGGCATTTCGTACTGTGATATTTACAACTTGCATTTTCGGTAAATTCATTGCGTTCGTCTTCCATGGAAAGAACTAAAACCAGATATTATTGCAGCAGAATGCTTCTATAATATAAACGTAAGACTAATCCTAGCTATATATTTAAGGCATAGAATGGTTGACTTCTGTAGATAGCTCACAGACTGAGTTTAGATATGAGTTAACTGAAAAAAATAAAACACAAATAAATTCTTGGTGGAATGTGTTAAACTTTTGTGTTCCTCTACTCATCAGCTTTATTTCATTTCGATGTAAGTTTCCAGGATGAGTTTGGATGAGAGATACTCACTTCCCACGAAACGGACACAGAGTTCGTTCCTCGAGAAAATACTCCCAGATTCCAACCGATGCCCGAAATCGCAGACAATATATAAGCTATAAGTTTCTGTGATAAAATTTAATTCATAAATTATGTACAATAAGAGATTAACAATAATTAATAACTGAATGGAACAATTTTCCCTGTATATTGTAATGCGGAAGTTAAAAAAATTAAGCCCTTTTCCCATCACCCTCGCCCCAAAAAACAAAACATAATCCACCTACCACCATCTTCCCACAAACGAAATGTCGGAAGCCTTTCGTTACTCTGTCGCTATTTCCGTAGAATTTTGCGGATAAAACTGACCATGCCACGTCCAAAGGTCGAATCATCCTTATTCCCTTCGTATTTTATTGGTAAGGAGGAAGTTCCATTCGGACACCTTCTTACCAAGAAATACTTCATTGTGAAATAGACTCCTGAGAGGATGCTTCCCCGATCATTACAGTTTTCTATGTACAATAACCTCATTCAGTAACCCTCTACTATTGAGTGAACAACAGACAAAAATGTGGTAGTTTAAATGCAGAGGATCATTTTTTCAATATTCAAAGCTATTCTTTCTATTATGTGCTGACTTAGGGTCTTTAAAATCATTCAGTGTGCCAACAGCATATGTATTTTTGTACAAGTCAAGGTGAATATACCTGTTGTACAATATATTTTATATAGTAATATATACAAAAATATGGAAAACATGTTGGGGACGTGCAGAATTTATTAATTATGCTTGAAAGAATCCGAAGGAATTTGTGTAGGTTGCGTGACTTTCTGCATCCACAACAAATAAATAAATGAAATTTAAAATACGATTAAGAACAAGACATATTCAATTAGAAACTAATATAACATTTATATACAATTCAAAACAATATACAAGCAGGATAATTGGTATATGTTATGTTGGCAAAATGTGTATGAGGTTTTAGATTTCAGAATGTCTCTCTTTGTAAATGTTCGTTCATTTACAGTCTTTTTAGGTTTGTGTTGATATTAATATTTGTCGATATTAAGTGTCTTTTTAGAAGGAGTTCTTAAGGAGTGATCTACCTTTGACTGTAATGTTTTTAAGGTCGTTCGCACATTGATATTTACTTAATAGGTAGTGAATACAATTCACTTTAGATAAGCAACGTTTGACAATCGATGTCCACAGAGTTGGTTGAGTTTTGATCGTGAGTGAGTCAGCGTTGATGTACCTTTGCGCAGTAAAATCGTTATTTCGAGTGACGTGGAGTATGTTGGCAATTTCTCTGTGGGTGTTTGTTACTGACTTTCTAAAGTTGGTTAAAGTTCGAGAGTGATTTCAGAGTTCGTGAATGTTGGTAATTGTCTTTAACGTCTGGTCAGCAATGACTAAGACGGAAATTGGTGAAGGTTACATCATGAGACGTGCGAGAGAGATGAATGAAAAGAAAGCTACTACTCCTCTAAAAAGTTCACACGTGTTCGGTTTATATAATGGCCGTGTACCACTGGGAGGCTCAAACGAAGAAAGCGGGAAAAACAGATTGGTCGCGTGCAGGCGGTTTGATTGGTTGGAACTGACCAATCAGCAAGCTAGATTGGAGTTTTCCGTACGTAGGCGTAAGATATAGACTGTTCTGTTGCTAGGGGTGATAGGTAAGAAAAAGACGAGTCTACAAATGCATTAATAGAAATAAACTCTTTTAAAAGTTTTTCTTTAAAAATTTTTTTATTATTATTAATGATAGTCCAACGAGTTAGCAGATTTGTAACAGCTAAATATCTTTGCGTTGTTATAGTTATTGGTTCGGACATTGTGATGTCATTTGCGGATGCGCACCATTGGAAATTGTTTAGCGTGTCACATGTGGCGCGCGTGCCGACCCGTGGTGTAGAGGGTGCCTTATTATTTGTTGCGTCACATTTTCAAAATAAGGATTAGATGGAAAAAAAAACAATTTTCTTTTCCATTGGGACATTCAAATGAGCCAATTGCTCGCTGTATCAGTAATAGTTCATCTAGCTTCAAACAATTCTTAATGAAGAAATACTTCAAACAAGGTCAATTTTCATCTGTCGCATCTATTTAAATTATAATGTTAAAAGTTGTTCTGGAAGTAAAACTATTATCTTCATCCTGGATTCTCGAATAAATCAATTTTTAATCGCTAGAGATTATGTTGTTGAAAAAATGAGTTTCTTGAACATCGAGCAAGAAAATTAAACACCTGCTTGATTTTGATGGCATCAAGAAATAAATTTTCATTCAGATTCTTGTAAAATTTACCCTTTCTTGGCAGATTTTCTATTATCATAATGGGATGTACTATTATATGGGGTACTTACTAACAAAAGTTATAAAAACAAAAAGTAAGTTAAAATAAATGAAATCGGATAGACTATACACCCAAACACATATTTAAACAAAATTAATTTAAAAGTTTAAAAGTTTCAGCGTCCCCTCTCCTCCATGCACATGTGTAGTCACATCAATATAAAAATCACTTTAGTCCAATGAAGATCTAAAGGATGAAACGCGTCACCTCGAAAGCTTTTTTTCCACTTTGTTATATATTTTCCTAAAATTGTTCTGATATATAAAAATGTATAGATATTCCCCCCTGTTATTAATACGTAACTCAGAATTTGAACGGTCTCTTTTGCTGACAACCAGGAATTCTTATAGTCAATGACTAACACCTTCTTAATGCTTTCTAATAGTACCTTCAGTGTTTTTCTTTTCTGATTTCTTTTGTATTCAATACGCCCTCAGCACAGTGTTACCATTAATCAGATATTGTCATGTCCGCCAATAATAGACACTGTTATATCACCATCTCTCAGGATCTGTTGGTTGTTCAGGTCAAATAAATCCAGTCAAAACTGTATAGTGACTGAGTCAATATTTACATATAGACTAAAATATTAAAAAACACTAATAATTATTTATAGACTCCATTCTAAATAGAACCAGTCAGTGTATATATTTCTGAGATGAGGTATTATGTACACTATTTACATTATTCGGACTATGTCCTCATCTTTGTCGCCATATTTATTACAACGTTTCGGCCTTTCAGTATCTGTATATATGTCTGAGATGAGGGATTATGTACAATATTTACATTATTCGGACCATTGGCCTCATGTTTTTCACCATATTTATTACAACGTTTAGTCCTTTCAGTATCTGTCCATATTTCTGAGATGAGGTATTATGTACACTATTTACATTATTCGGACTATTGTCCTCATATTTGTTGCCATATTTATTACAACGTTTCGACCGTTTAGTATCTGTCTATATTTTTTAGATGAGGTATTATGTACACTATTTATATTATTCGGACTATTGTCCTCATCTTTGTTGCCATATTTATTACAACGTTTCGGCCGTTGTACGCTCCGACCGAAACGTTGTAATAAATATGGCGACAAAGATGAGGACAATAGTCCGAATAATGTAAATAGAGAACCAGTAAACTTAAGTACACATATGTCAAATCTTTATCTATGAACTCAAGTTTAGAAAAAGCATTGTTTACCTACAGACTCAAGTATAAATTCGATCAATAAAAAACTCTTACCCATAGTCTTTTATATAAACACGACTACTTTTTACTCAAATATAAATACATCCAAGATTTACCTAAAGACTCAAGAATAAATCCAACCAATATTTACCTATGAAGTCAAGTATTCTTCTTCTGTTGCCCTTAACCCCAGGAGTTGTTATGGCGTCGACGTGATGAACTGGCCGCCATTCTCCTCCATCTGTCGCGGTTGTGGTCCAGAGCATGGGTCTCTGCGAATGGTTTCTTTGTGTGCTCATCATGTGGCGTGTTTTGAGCGTTTTAACCAGGCGGAGACTATCTCTCTCCAGGTTAGACTACAGCCGATGTCCTCCAACTTGGTGACGAACATGTAGCCGTTGTAGTTCATCTGAGGAAAATTGGGCGGTGAGCTGCGTCGAGGAGGTCCTTTGGCCAGTGGTGTCGTGTCATCAACTCCACCTCAAGTGAGTTTAGCCCGCCAACTGAAACAGTTTGCCAAGCCATAGCAACTTGGAACCATCACGTAAGAGATTTAGAAGATTGTTGAAGACTAGAGCTGACGCCCGTCCACCGGAATATGCAGCGTCCCAGACATCAAAGGTGTTACCTCTATAGAGAGCTCATTATTATTTTTTTTAAGCGTTTCACCCCAAGCAAGGCGAGAAGCCACTAAGACGCAAGGGGTTACAGAAAATTTGGAGAAAGATCAGATAGGAGTGATAGAGGAAAAGATGAGGAGAAGGATAGTGGATAGATCAAGTCAACTGGAGATGTCGACTGACATTACATTTGAATAGCTGGAGATTATAGCTATCAGGGAAACTGAAATAGGGTAGGGAGTTCCACAGGCGAGAGGTGAGAGACATGAAGCTATTGGAGTAGAAGAGACGGCTACATTTAGGAGTTTCGACAGTGAAAGTGTGAGAGCGGGATGCCAGCCTACACAAGTATTAAAATGCGATAAAAAAAACTCAAGTATACAAAAATATAGAAATCAAACTATAGAAAAGACTATTTTTTCCCTAGACTTAAGTATAAATACTATTAATATTTACGTATGGAATGTCGTTGAATTTAAAAGGAAAACAGATTTCGACATGAAATAAGCGAATATGTCTTGATATGTTGTAAAATTCACAAAGCGAAAAGTGTTTCTCGCTGTTTTATGACCGCCATGAATCAACCAAATTTGTATTTATTACCATTCATTATAATAATTAAAATTGAAAAATGAGCTAGCTGACCGGTTTCGAACCTCGCTCAACAGAGCTAAATCGAGCTTAATACATATAGAATTAACAAAAAAAAAAGATAATATGTATAGAAAGGAAAAAAAATATTTGAATGGAAATTAATTGAAGGCCCAGTACAAAATCCTTCTGTTTACATAACGAAAGTCTAAAAGACAAAATATATATGGCCTCCAATACTTTTAAGTGTTAATGCGAGTGATTCTTACTAAGGATAGAAAATAAGTCCACACTGAATTTAGTGGCGCAATTCTGCTTAGTTATTAGGCGATCCGCGATGGAAGACCCGGATGTGTTGGTCGGAATGACTGACGGAGGACACTAAAGATTTCGGATTTTTGTTGGTACGTGTTGATTTATTCTGAAATCCAGTCTTTGAAACACAACTACATTTAAATGAATAAATCAAAGAACTATTATGATGTGGAGGAAGAACGTCTTTCCGCATAGATGGAAAGAGAGGTTTGGCGGAAAAAAAACTACACAACTGTTAGCAGCAAAGTAAACAATGTCGAACTGTTAAAGAAACACGCTTAGCATATCTATCACTGATACTATACAGCAAGGAAAACACAGGTACACGGAACATCTTTGTACTATAGCTGGTTTAACTTTATTGAATTCCGAAATTTTATTCTTAATTACAGATAGATAGATAGAGAGAGAGATAGAGAGATAAAGAGAGAGACAGACAGACATGAACAGACTGAGGTAGAGAGATATATATGAACTGAGATAGATAGATAGATAGATAGATATGAACAGACTGAGGTAGAGAGATATATATGAACAGGCTTAGATAGATAGATAGATAGATAGATAGATAGATAGATAGATATGAAGAAAATGAGATATAGATAGATAATGAACAGACAGACAGACAGATATGAAGATAGATAGATAGATAGATAGATAGATAGATAGATAGATAGATAGATATGAACAGGCTTAGCGTTATAGATAGATAAATAGAGAGAGAGACAGACAGACAGACAGACATGAACAGACTGAGGTAAAGAGATATGTATGAACTGCGATAGATAGATGATGAAATGATGGTTGATGATGAAAGTTTCAAAACGTATGCTGCATCTTTAATATCGAAACTACTTGAAATGAAAAAGTGAAAAAAATCATATTTTTTTCTGACAAATGTGACAATGAAAATGTTTAAATTAATAAAAAACATTTTCAAATTCTTTTCAATCAAGCCTCGCCAGTTTTGTGAGGAATTTTTGAAGCTGACACAGACTTTCAAACTTTCCCGTTACTGTCGATTTTCTGAAAGGTATGAAAAAGGAAATTTTTAAAGATGTCGACATCGTAAGAAACAAAAATACTGGTTGATTGTGAAATAAAGAAACCTATTAATGTATGCATAAACCAAATATTTGCAAAAGTATAAAGTATAAATATGCTTTTGGGACCAAAATATCTATATCTATCTATCTATCTATATATATATATATATATATATATATATATATATATATATATATATACAGGGTGTCCATAAAGTTCGTGTGCACCTTAGAAAATTTATAACTTTATTTGTATTTGCGATAGAAATCATCTGTAAAAAATTTTATAATCCAGTGTTTCAACAAGATGGAGCTCCTTGTCACTTTGCTCTGCGTGTTAGAGAGTTTCTAAATCAGGAATTTCCTAACAGAACAATCGGAAGTGGTGGACCATTTTATTGACCTACACGTTCGCCAGATTTGACTCCATTAGATTTTTTTTATGAGGACATGTGGAAAAAGTTTTGTATGCAACCAAACCTAGTTCATTAGAAGATTTGAAAGCTAAAATAACTGATGTGATTTCAGGCATTACTGTAAATCAGTTGACAAATGTTTTCCGTGAAGTGCAAAATCGTATTACCCTTTGTATTGCTAATGATGGAGGACATGTGGAAATTTCAATAAAACCTTAAAAAATACAGATTTACTTCTTTCTAATCCTTTTTACAAATTATTTCTATCGCAAATACAAATAAAGTTATAATTTTTTTAACGTGCACACGAACTCTATGGACACCATGTATATATATTTTAGTTCCCCCACCCTATCTCCCTCCCCCATCCATTTTTCTTTTCTTTTCCTCACCCTCTCTCATCTTCTGATCTTTAAGATTATACCGTCTATTGTGTGCGTATGTCACCACAAAATGTATCCTTTCTGGTTACATCTTTAATGTATTAGACATCCGAGAACATTCATATTTCTCTCACTTAAACCGTCTTTGACTCCCCTCTTTAAAATTTCTCTCTGTTAAATTTTAACCCCCCCCCACTTCATCTTTAAACTTTCCTGTTCTTCTCTCGTCTGTTACCCCTCCCTATAGCTTTCATTTACTCTAACATTCGTCCCACACTCTCATACATACACTCTCACTAAATTTTATTTTTTTATTCCCGGAGTTGCTTTTTCTGTTTTCTTTTTAAATTTGTAGGTCTGATGAATTGGATCGTATTTACGATTCCAATTGAATAAATTATGACCATGGAATATTAGTGTTTAAGCCTTTTTATTATATCCTTACTCTGTCCTGGACATTGAGTTCTACCTGGATTCTATCCTCTTGGAATTATTTTTTATACAAATATATATGCATGTGTATGTATGTATATATATTTATATATTTTAGATATATGATTACATATGTATGTGTATATTTACCACTAATATTATCTCTCATACTCTCTCTCTCTCTCTCTCTCTCTCTATATATATATATATATATATATATATATATATATATATATATATATATATGTGTGTGTGTGTGTGTGTGTGTGTGTGTATAAAAGTAATAGAAATTCCTATCTCGAGCGAGCTGCTTGAGGAAAGAAAACGTTGCTCTTGGGTCACAATCTGTTGGGTTAACTATACTTAGATGAGTTACACCACGGAATTTACTGAGTAGGGGCGCTATGCCGAGTCTAATTAGTTATATCTTCGTCACTTAGGTCCAGTGGGTATGACCCTTGTATCGTATCGTACTGGTCCGGGTTCGATTCTCCGTATTGCATGCACACTGCTGATGAGTCCCAAATTAGGACAAAATGGCCGTCCAGTGCTTTCTGCATTCTATGGAGGATTCTTCTAGACTCGATGAATTACTTGAACATATATATATATATATATATATATATATATATATATATATATATATATATATAATTATTTTTAAAAACATAATTCCTTCGCAACATAAGTGTTCTCATGCTTCAAAAAAACAAAACCCAAAAGATTCCTAAACTTTCGCTTGAGGATGAAACAGGGCTCGATACTTTAATTCAATTTAATTTTAATAATTACATTAAGGGTTTCGGCTCTCGTTTTTGAAACATGAGAACTCTTATGTAGCGAAGGAATCATATTTTTTTTTTTAAATAATATATATATATATATATATATATATATATATATAAGATATGGGTCATTAAGTGCTGGTGTTGATAAAATAGTGCCCGATGTAATATCACAGAGCTATTAAGTATATATTAATAAATCATCAGAAGCCACAGTAACTCTTTTCGACAACTGATATCAACTGCATCCATCTGCATATAGTCATACCTGTCCATTGTTTGACATTGTCCAGCAAGATTTTTGTGTTAGCGTCCTCTCCTACGTTCACCTTCAACGTATTTAGGCAACAATCCTTCTATCATGCACATTTCATTGAAAACGACAGACAATGTGTTTTTATTTAGTTTTTTATACAATTTCTCATGCTATCTAATTTTTTTTTCTTTTCAGATGATAAATTATCTAAAAACTGTCCGAATGTTCTTTTTATCCGAGGGCTTTCGGCTATACATTTAACCATTTTCAAGGATTAAATATTTTAACTGTTAAAATAAGAAATAGTTTGCTGTATGTATGTCTTATAAAATTTTCTCATATTTTTGGTTTTTCAAAACACGGTTAAGATATTATGTCCATGTTCAAAGATAATATTATTAAGTGTTGGTTTGTTTCTTTTTATTAATAAGGCTTTCCATTATTTTTAGCCTTTTTTGCATGTAGATGATTAGTGTTGTCAACAAGTATGTTACGAATAGTGTCCGGTAGGTCTCCATAAATATTTAAATAAGATCTGATTTAGCTATTGTCAGAAAGGTGTAGAGTTAGTCTGTGTGTCAAACATCTTGTAGTGTGACCTATATAATTATTTGCGAATTTTGATTGATCAGAAATACAATTCCTTAATGGGCATATATATATTAGTAAATATATATATATATATATATATATATATATATATATATATATATATATATATATATGTAAAATCCGTGAATAAGTAATCCAAGTGAATCCTATTGATATAAAATATTAAAACTGATCCACAAAACAGAGGTTAGTATATTTATTTTAGAACATAGAAATGAATAAATGAAAGGATTATCATCCTTTATCGCTCCCCAAATGCAGTGGTACAGTTGAACGGAAAGCGGTTACGCGCTCTTGCGCTGTCTCGGTGGGATTCGTCAGGGTTGCCCACTGTCGCCCCTACTTGACGCTTTGGCGTTGGAGCCTCTCTTAGGACGGCAAGTGCGACACTGAGATCCGTAAACGTAGTGGGATGGCCAAGGACGCATTCCAAAAGCTGACCAGAGTATTGCGAGACAGGAGGATTTCTTTGGCAACAAAGAAAAGAGTACTGAACTGTTACGTGACATGTGTTCTTCTTTAGGGCGGTGAATGTTGGACAGTCTCCTCAAAGATGAAGAAGAGACTCGAGTCGACGGAGATGTGGTTTTACAGGAGGACGTTGAAGATATCATGGATCGGGCGTGTGAGCAACGATGAGGTCTTGGTGAGGAGGCAAACAAAGAGGAGGCTTATACTTAATATAAGGAAGAGGCAGCTAAAAATTCTGGGACACGTGAATCTGATACTTACAGGTCGAATAGAGAGAAAGCGAGACAAGGTACAGAAAGGCATGACATACTTGGCGGGCTTAAGCAAGTGGATGACAAAACGTGGCCTGGGGGTCAGAGGGACGAAACTTATTGAGAGCTACAAGAGAGAGGGAGTAGTGGAGATCCATGATCGCCTATGTCCTGAAAGGACACGGCACATAAAAAGAAATATATCCAAAGTGCGTGTATTACTTTCAGTGTGTTCACGTCTCTGCTGAAAGTGACATAAGGTTAGAAATAATTAGATACGACGCCTGGAGAACCCAGTGAGGATCGAACTCACTACCCAGTCATAAATTAATCTAGCAAATGAAGTTTGTTAACTATAACACCGCGTCAGTTTTTTGTGCATGTGTTTCTGCTAAATCTTACTGCCTGTGTGCGTCTTTATGCATCTTTTAGTGTTTCTGTATTTGTTTGGGTCTCTTTGCGCATGTGCGTCTGCACACCTGTTTATATCTAAGTCTCTTTTTATATATGTACGTGTCTGTATGAGTCTTCGTGTAGAGGGGTCTATCACCCTGTATATATCAGTGTATGCGTGTGCGCCTGTGTGTGCGCCTGTGTGTGCGCCTGTGTGTACGTGTGGGTGTCTGTCGATGGATGATGTTTGGGTGAATAGACTGTGGTTGTAGGTCGGCGCCATTGGAAAGAAAAAAAGAAAAGAATGACTTGTGTTTTTCAGTACAGCAGAGAAAAAGCGGGTCTGCCACTACTTTATAATGGCATATGCAGTATCAGAGATAAAAGATCTAAAAATCTGATAAAGTCGTCTGAAATTTATTTATTTAACTCTATTTATCTATCTTTCTCGTTTGATGAACTCTTGCCTAGAAATGGAAGAAAAATTGACCACGGGAGTCAAAGTATAATTTGAAAAATTGCCGCCTTGATCGGCTTTGTTTTTTATCAGTCGAGGAAATTTGGGAAGAGAAAATAAAAAGGTTTGAAAAAGGGAAAGTGTTGGAAATGCGTTATAAACTTCTAGATAGATAGATAGATAATTACCAAACTGAGGATAGATAGATAGATAGATAGATAGATATAAACAGACTGAGAGAGAGAGATAGATAGATAGATATGAACAGACTGAAATAGATAGATAGATAGATAGATAGATAGATAGATAGATAGATGTGAACAGACTGAGATAGATAGATAGATAGATAGATAGATAGATAGATAGATAGATAGATAGATAGATAGATAGATATAAACAGAGAGAGAGAGAGAGAGAGAGAGAGAGAGAGATGAACAGACTGAAATAGATAGATAGATAGATAGATAGATAGATAGATAGATAGATAGATAGATAGAAGAAAAGTGGTATATACGGAGAAGTACTTATTTGCTAGACTGATTTCTCCTGACAAAGGCCGCCCGTTTGGCTCATCAAATGTTTATTTCACGTGGGGGTTACCTTGTCATAGCTTCAACAGCTCTGCCAAGAAGTCGTTAGAGGGCGCTGTCAATTACCTATAAAATTCGGGACACTTCTTGTCTGTCTTTCTTTTCCTCCCAGCATGCTGGAGTGACAGCGCCGATCGGGTAGATACGAACAGACTGACATAGATAGATAGATAGATAGATAGATAGATAGATAGATAGATAGATAGATAGATACTGATTGGGTATCTACTTGTGTGCCATATGTTAGCTTCAACTTTCCTCATTTTTAATCGTACGCTGCGACTGAAAATTATAGTCCAGTCACAGATAACTTCCGGTTCACAAGCAATCTACACTCTTCCATAAAAAAGGAAGAAAATGCAGTAACTGTTTCGCTCTGGTATGGAATATGGCGAAGCACTCGGCTTGATAGTGGTAAGTAACGATCTTTGTTTGCCCACCCTATGATATATACATGCACACATACACGCAAACAAATATAAAATCGATTCTGTTCATTCATGTTAATCATGTTCAATCAACGAAAACAAAACGTAAAATCCTCCCCCGGAGTTCATTATATATATATATATAATCGACTCTCCCGTCGAGATTCGACGTATGAGGGTCAAGCAGATCAGTTTCCAGGAAACCGACACCCCGACACCGACACATGAGATTTGATTATAGTGGTGAAGGCCTCGTGCAGGACCATCCACGCTTTTTGAAGGGACGAATACAGAGACCTGGTGCACCGAATGCTACAAGGTTCCCAGACGAACCTCCGCAGGTTTTGAATACAGAGTTCTCCTTCTCCTAGACCAGTTGCCATCTAAGTCTATATATATATGTATATAAACCGTAACCCTAATATTGGGATCACACAGATGCTAGATCTTAGCCACAGATCTCCCGTGGATAACAATGGTTTGGGGTACCGTAATTCTGTCCCCTAATCGAGACTCCATTGTTCTGTAGAGTTTTAGGTCATACCCAAGAACCACTTTCCAGTCCCCTCAAAGAATAAAAATTTCAACCGCAACTTCCACTCACTTACTTATTAACTACCAGTCACTTGATCTTTTAAGTCATAAACATCTGGAGACTTCTTCCATTGCCATTGGCATTGTAACGATTGATCTTTGATTGAAGAGATAAAAAGTGAAGCGTTCATGGAATCACTCAGACATTGGTCTTTTCCACAAAGTGGGAGTTCTTGGAGACAACTGAGAGGACTGCCTGCTTATCATTAGAATATGAAGGAAATTAGGCTGATTAGACTCCGTGGAGGTAGTATAGCGAAAACTGAGAGGACTGCCTGCTTATCATTAGAATATGAAGGAAATTAGGCTGATTAGACTCCGTGGAGGTAGTATAGCGAAAACTGAGAGGACTGCCTGCTTATCATTAGAATATGAAGGAAATTAGGCTGATTAGACTCCGTGGAGGTAGTATAGCGAAAACTGAGAGGACTGCCTGCTTATCATTAGAATATGAAGGAAATTAGGCTGATTAGACTCCGTGGAGGTAGTATAGCGAAAACTGAGGGGACTGCCTGCTTATCATTAGAATATGAAGGAAATTAGGCTGATTAGACTCCGTGGAGGTAGTATAGCGAAAAACTGAGAGGACTGCCTGCTTATCATTAGAATATGAAGGAAATTAGGCTGATTAGACTCCGTGGAGGTAGTATAGCGAAAACTGAGAGGACTGCCTGCTCATCATTAGAATATGAAGGAAATTAGGCTGATTTGACTCCGTTGATGTAGTATAGCCGAGCGTAGTTGTATAGGTCTGAACTGGCAGAACTAAAGTCTGGAGCTCATCTGTGCATTTTGACATGGAAATATTAATGGAGGCTTCTTCCATTGACATTGTTATTGAGCAATTAGTATCCCCAGCATTTGGTAACTTCACAAGGTCATTTCAGCCAGCACCTACCGCAATATTTGATGACCACGACACGATTTAACTAAACTTTAATTTTACTAACTAGAATTGTCCCGCTCTCTGTCACTCTACAGTGGACGTCACAGAATGAAATAGGCACATATAAAACTGATTTATAAATAGACCAATACAGAGACGCGGAATAAAAGTTGTGTGTAAGCTGAAATATATAAACTCCTCTATTCAAGGCTATCAAGATGCATAAAGATAGCCGTAATGCATAAACTTTAGAATTCTTCATATGCTAATTTATTCCAAGTTGCATTCCGTTTGTTGCGACACTGCATCTGCTTAGACTAAAAGCAGCGGTAATTATATTTTGAGCATGTAAATTGCGGGTGTAAAGAAATAGAAGATAAATACCAACAGGGCTATATTTTCTGTTTTGTGTTTTTATATATCTGAGTAACAAGAGGGAGAAAATACACTCAAAAAAGGAGACATTAAACGTTTGATTGTGTGTGTGTATACATGAAGTTCAGTCCCCCGAGGAAAGATATCCCTATGACTGGGAGAAGGTCCCGGTTGACGTTGTCACTCCAATATGCTGGGAGGAAAAAAAATTAAGAAATTACATAAAGGCAGGGAGCTTATCGTTTTTATATGTGTTTGAAAGCGACACCTAACGACTTCTTAGCAAAACTAGCAAAGCTATGTGTTTGTTTTGGTTGGTTTATTTTGATTTACGGCATATCAACCTCAATGGGTTATTTAATGCCGACAAAATTTTCATTGTTGGTAATATTTTTTTCCAAAAATCTATTTCTATTAATATTTTTTTTCCTTCAAAAAATTTATTTCTGGTAAGAATTTTCCTTCGCTTGTAATATTTTTATTTTTCAAAAAATGCATTGCGGGTAATAATTTTTTTTTTTTTTTACAAAGTATTTCTGGTATTAAAACATATTTTTACACTTTCATCGTATTTTGACCCAAGTTTGGGTGTTAATTATTTGCCCATAGCTGGTACCCTAACGGGTGCTACCACGTGGTGTCAGGGTGGACCTGAGAACACCAGCAATTAAAAGGTGGTTTCATGCTCCTCAAAACCTCCTGATCAGAGGCCTTGTTTTTGGACGTAGTTTACAGTCATACCCCGGACACGGATGTAGTTTAACGGATTACCCAGGGTGCGGATGTAGTTTATTGTCTTAACCAGGACGCGGATGTAGTTTATCGTCTTAACCAGGGCACGGATGTAGTTTATCGTCTTACACAGGACGTGGATGTAGTTTATCGTCATACCCAGGACGCGGATGTAGTTTATCGTCTTACACAGGGCGCGAATGTAGTTTATCGTCTCACCAAGCATGTGGATGTAGAATATCGTCTTACTCAGGGCCCGGATGTAGTTTATCGTCTTACTCAGGGCCCGGATGTAGTTTATCGTCTAACCCAGGGCACGGATGTAGTTTATCGTCTTACCCAGGGCACGGATGTAGTTTATCGTCTTACACAGGGCGCGGATGTAGTTTATCGTCTCACCAAGTATGTGGATGTAGAATATAGTCTTACTCAGGGCCCGGATGTAGTTTATCGTCTTATCCAGGGCGCGGATGTAGTTTATCGTTTTACCCAGGACGGCGGCAAAGCTATGGGGTGATAATCAATATTTTCTTTCACATTTAATTACTTCTCGTCTCTTGGAGAGGAACACCTCTGTAACACGTTCTTTTCGACAACTGATGAAACCTATTAGTTTTTTTTTATACGCGTATTGAAACAAGCAAGTTGTTCCTGGATCTTTTCTCTAACAATCATTCTTGAACGGACGAATCAGATTGAGCCAAGAATATTCATTTGATGGAGAACTTGTGGTAAAAGTATAAAATAACAGAGATGAACAAATAGAACGATATACAATTATACCCAACAAATGAGCTGGGAATGGAAGAATGACCTTTTAGCTTTGAGCGACAGCTCAAAGTGCTTTGAGACAACACTGTTAACAGTCGCCGAAACTTGTAAACCTGTTGTTATCAAAAGAAAATTGCTGAATGAGGCGAGTAGTACGACTAGTAGACAAGTTGGTAGGAAATAAACATAATGGGGATGAGGAGGATATATAACGATTGGCCTTTGATTGAAGAGATAAAGATTAAAGTGTTCAGTGAATCACGCATACAATGGTCTGTTCTTGGAGAAAACTGAGAGAACTGTTTATCATTAGAATACGAAGGAAATGAGGCTGATTTGACTCTGTGGATGTAGTTTAGTGGACCGTAGTTGTATAAGTCTGAAATGGTAGATCTAAAGACTGGAGTTCATCTGAGCATTTTTACATGGAAATAGCAATAGAGTAGCGACGGCTAGCGACTTTTCGCCTGTGGACAAAGAGGGTGCTGAGTGGAAAATAAATCCTCCAAAGACCGCCTAAACTATTTTAAAAGCTATTAAAACTGAAACGTGAACAATGAGCAGCTTCAATCTAGATACGCCAGCAATGAAGTTTTTTTGGCTTACTCCGAAACTTGTATATAATAAATGCGAATCTAGATGTGTCAGTGTCACACTTTTCAACTTTACTCCAGTAGCCGAACTTATCATACCATTTTGGAATCAGGCTGACTCAGTGAACATATTAAAAATATTCCAAGATTGATCCGGACACCCAATCCTGAAATTCTGGATTCCCAAGTTTTTATTACAGCGTTTGTTTTTGGTATTTTTTTTTA
>CAHIKZ030001112.1:6435000-6460000 GCA_903632075.3 Acanthosepion pharaonis
TCAAGTATTATTTATCAAAAATGCAATCAGCATCATTTTTCAACGAGTGCAGCAAAACAGAAAAATGTTGTGAATTTTTTTCCTCAATGTTTTTTTCCGCTATACCTACAGTTTTCTTTTGTGAGTGTTATAAAAGAAAAATGATAGTCACTTTCATGAAGATTGCCTGTGGCGTGAAACTGGGACTCCCAATATCACACTGTCCATCGATAGATATACCGACAGCGTGGGTATAAGAATCAACACTTCATGAAACCGATAGTCACTATAGAGTGTTGATTCCTATGTTCACAATATCGATACCGTAAAATCGCTCTCATACTGAGCAACCTTCCCCCATAAATTTAACAAATTTTAAATGACACATACGCGCACACACACGCATGTACGGACGCACATATATATACGCACGCATATATATATATATATATATATATATATATATATATATATATAATAGCGTCAATTACTCGGTTTAAAAAAAGATGTATACAAAATCGTGTATCCATTAAATATAATATTATCGTAATGATATATATATTTCGTAATGATATATATATATATATATATATATATATATATATATATATATATATATAATTACGATAACATTATATTTAATAGGTACACGTTTTTTGTATACATATTTTTTAAGCAGAGTAATTGACGCCAACTGGCCTAGATTTTTGTAACTCCTTACAAAGGGTATGTGACCTTCATAGAAATAGTTAATTGGTTAAATATTTCATTAAATCCCTACCAGTACACACACACACACACACAAATATAGATAGATAGATAGATAGATAGATAGATAGATAGATAGATAGATAGATAGATAAAGTTATTTGGTAATCTGTATGGATAATTCCATTGAGGATATATATATAGCACAATTTTCAAATAAATTGGCATCCGAGTAAAAATGGAAAAAAAAGGAAAGCACCAGAAACCCCCGAACAGGGCGAAAGACATTGTCCTGTACCTTAAATCTCTCGTACAAAGAAAAAAAACCAGCGATATATGTATATATACATTTAAAGAAGTTAATGATCAGAGTTGATTTAGACCTAGAAAAAGTAGTATTAAAAAGTACCCAATAAACATAAAAAAAGATTAAAAAAAAAACTAAAAAACATTTAGCATGCAGAGCTTTCAAGTATAAAAAATTATGAAATCAGCTGATTCCCCTACCTTGGTTTAGGTTTGTATATATATATATATATATATATATATATATATATATATATATATATATATATATATGTATGTATGTATGTATGTAGATAGATTGATAGATTATTAAACATGTTCCGTTTTCATTTTAGAAGTTTGGGGGAAAATTTCCTCAAAAAAAGTCAGATGAAGCCAAAATAAAAAGCGAAACGTTAAATTGATAAATCTTTTTCTATTATATATATATATATATATATATATATATATATATATATATATATATATATATACATACATACATCTATACGTATATTAGAATAATAAGAAAAAGAACAGTAAAATTTATAATCCGGTTTTCTTAGCAATTAAGCAATTATTTTATTTAAAAAAAACAGTGGTCGATACACAATAGAGCATAATGGAACTATATTTTAAAAAAAATAAATATAATACATATATATGTATATATATATATATATATGTGTGTGTGTGTGTGTGTGTGTGTGTGTGTGTGTGTGTGTGTGTGTGTGTGTGTGTGTGTGTGTGTGTATATAATGCATATTCTTTCTGTCTGTCTTCATTCAGTTTCTCTCCGGTCTTGTAAAAGCCAGGCTTTCGTATCAGGTGAAGCCATAATATACAGAAACTTTTGAAAAAAAATTCTATGAAACTGAATCTTATGGAATTATCTGGAAAATATATCCAAGTTTAAAAGGTGCAAGTAAGGCAAGTGTTAGGCACTCACTCACTCATACAGACATAAACACACGCACACATAGAGACGCACAAGCAGGAACACATGGCTTCATGTCAGTCGGCGTCGATCGAGATAAGGATGGTTGTTATCAGCTGTGATATCTCATGCTGGTATCTTTGCTGCTATCCAGTTCTGTGTTCCGTTTTTTAACCGTCTTTTTCCTAGACCGCCTATCTATTGGAGATATCCATAAGATAGATTTACTTTGGGAAGGACACAGAAGTTCCAAAGGTTGAAAATATTTGCCTCAAAAATACGATGATCAAAATATGTAATATTACGCACACTCTCGTAAACCAAGAATTTTTCACCATCCCACAAATATAGAAACATTTATTTTACAAAACTCGAAAGAAATACTAGAAAAGGCCGCTGACATAAATTGCCATTTCATTTAAACATACTTATGAAAACAAAAAAAAAAAAAAAAAACAGATGCAAAATACGCATGCGTACGATTTTGCAGACGTTAAAAATTTAAAGCCGTAAACCTTCAGTTTTTTTTTTTTTTTTTTGTTGTTTTTTTTTTAATAATTACAAAAGAAAACAAAATAATTTTACTAAATATCACTGAAATCATATTTTGCAAATGATTTTTTTTCTGAATTTTATTTTGTTTCGCATCAGGTTCGTTTCGTTTCTCTACCTGTCTTACTGGCAATCTCTTCTAGAAATTTCAGACAACAATTGTCACGGAATAAATATGAGAAAATTTGGAAGCTTTCAACCGGTGAATCTATCAGAGAAAGTAGTCGAAAATTTTATTTGGAAATATACAGAAATGAAAATGGAAAAAAAAACGAACATTATTTACATTATTCGGACTACTGTCCTCATCTTTGTCGCCATATTTATTACAACGTTTCGGCCGTTGTACGCCCCGGCCTTCTTCAGATGGTTGGAATGTCGAACTTAATCCTTTAGGACACATGACACAGTGTATAAAGGCGATTGTTAGATCCAGTGACAGGACCCAAAGAGTGTGAGTTCAATACCCGATTAAGGTAGTGGAGAACTTTCAGAGGAAAATTAACAGGAGATAACTGATAACTGACATCCATTAAACATGGCACGTGGAACTAGAACAGTCTACCCCAGTGAGCGAAATAAAGGGTTCAGTTCGACGTTCTCACCACCTGAAGAAGGCCGGAGCGTACAAAGGCCGAAACGTTGTAATAAATATGGCGACAAAGATGAGGACAATAGTCCGAATAATGTAAATAATCTACATAATACCTCATCTCAGAAATATAGACATATACTGAAAGGCCGAAGCGTTGTAATAAATATGGCGACAAAGATGAGGACAATAGTCTGAATAATGTAAATAGTGTATATAATACCTCATCTCAGAAATATAGACAGATACTGAAGAGCCGAAACTTTGTAATAAATATGGCGACAAAGATGAGGACAATAGTCCGAATAATGTAAATAGTTTATGTGGCACCATTTACCAAGGCAAAAAAGAAAAGAAAGGAAAGAGAGGAAGGAAAGAAAGGAAAAGAGAGGCGAGACCCAAAGCGTGGATGATAAGTAGAACACCCACGACCAGAGACAATGGATAAGGATATTTTGATAAGTAGCAGATGTGTTCTGGCGACGAGCTTGTGTTATCGGGGATACATAAACAAGCCGCTAATGCGGGAAAACATCTGATTGGCAAACCACAGACCGACTAGCCAAAGAAAAATCCAATTGAAAATGTTATTTTGATAATTGACAAAAAAAAGGTGAACTACAGGGCTTTGGATAGATATGAAAAATTAATTGTGTCAAAGCCGCTCACGAGGTGGCGACTGACCGTTTTCTTTCGACAGAACATCTTTAGCTGTGATAACAAACTATGTTATCAGTAATGTGCACCAAAGAGTGACTGGAACCATGGAAATGTTTTTTTTTCGAGGCGACGGACGATTGTGTTGTGTCAGATAGACCACCCATTCTGATAATTAGCGATAATCTGACTGACGAAGTCCAGATGAGAACAAGGGTTATAACCACCACCGGTCGTATTGTTCTGTTGGTGGCCAGAGAAAATGAGAACTACGATTAAAGAAAGAAAAAGAAAAGAAAAAGATAATTTATTTTTGAGCAAGATATATATTTTTTTTCCTGAAACAAAGCCCGCGGGATCGTACACGCCCGGCTGGGCATCATTGGCCGAGTGGTGATCACGTGACGCAAGGAGGAAGCTGCCACCGCCCATTTAGAGGATGGTTATGAGAGGCCGCTACGAGGAAGTGGGGAGGACAGTTGACGCCCCTCTGAAGTATGGTGAGAAGGTGAGAGTAAGAGAAGACTCCCAAAAAATGGAAAGAAGTGGAAAATTCCTAACCAAAAATAAAAGAAGTGGATAGGTATTTAGAATTATCGAGGAACCCTCCGGCGCCGACAAACCCACCCCGGTTTTGGTCGGCGTCCATATAAGCAAAGTCGCAGCGAGCAGAAATCAGTTCCAGAGACAGTTCGGGAGAGACAGTTCCAGAAAGTCCCAGAGTCAGTCTCCAGTGCTCAGTTGAAGCAGGCCTCACATCGGCTGACCAAGATTCGCGCAATTTCCGGACTCATCTTCAATCCAAGAACAATTATTTTGAAGAGCGACTTAGATCCAGACCACCAAAATAAGTTTTTTTTTTTCGACTTTCGCCCGAAGACACACCAAAAAAAAAACAATATCTTAAAGAGCAAACAACTTGAAGTGTTAAAACTCGCCTAACGGAAAACAACGTGTCACAATCCATAGAACGGGTCGGGAGATAGACGCAGTCCTATGTATCCAACAATTAGACAAAAGTTTGTTATCCTTTTCTTTGATACCTTGAACTTTTGAGTTTTTTTATTTTATTTCTTTTATACGTATTTGTGCGATACCACCCCCGCTTGGACCCAACTTGCATTACGGCCCTGACGACTGATTGATTTCGCCTGCCTAAGATCAATTCACAACGTGGGTAGGCAGACTGGAGATCAACGCAGTTACTTTGGTAACCAGACGTTGGAAGCGAGTTGGGAACGACGAGGCTGATATCGAATCTAACCAGATTCCCATCCGAGTCACCCAAAAGATTAGAACGTCACATTTGGGTGCCGAGACCGATACCAAGCCAGTTGGTCGTCACAGGACGAGACAACACGACTGACGCGACCGGCGGACGTCACGTTTGGAGCGGCGACACCCGAACGAAGCAGCGAGGAGCGAGCGAAGGCTGTGTTCAGGGACGTCACATGTACATAATACCACATCTCAGAAATATAGACAGATACAGAAGGTCCGAAACGTTGTAATAAATATGGCGACAAAGACGAGGACAATAGTCCGAATAATGTAAATAGTGTACATAATACCACATCTCAGAAATATAGACAGATACTGAAAAAAATTGAATTGCAGTTATGAAAATAAGAATGGGATTATTTAAGACATTCTCTGTCACGATTGAGTTATTTCTAGGTTTTCCCCATTCAAAATGAACAAAAGGCTCGATGAACAACGTCTTCTGAAACTCAGGGTCATTCCAGATCTCAAGTGTGACTCATATCTACGTTCCATTACTTGAAAATTTGTTGTCTCATTCAACATGGTATGGCTTACGGCTCCCACCGAATTTAAGAACATCGAGCCTGGTCAGTACCTAGATGAGTAACCACTTGGTAATTTCAGGTGCAATAAGGGTGAATGTGCAGCCGGCATAACTTACGGCCCCATCACGTTGAAACACCAGTTCACTTGGGAATACCAGGTGCTGTAACTTTGGATGAGCGGCTGATGAAAAGGATAATGGCTCGGAATTGTTCATCGAAGAGCCGAGTTCCAATTCCTGTTCATTTCGTTATATTTACTTATAATACTCTTGGGGAATGCATGAATCCTCCTCCCCAACTATGGGTTAATTAGTAAAACTTTTATCACTAACCCATTATTATCTTTAAGAAATATTCTTCCTGCGTAAAAAATAATTTCTGGCTTTGAATAATTTGCAAGGGGTAGATAAGCCATAAAAATCAATCAAAATCTATCTCAGTTATCCTTAAGGACACATGGTACAGTGGATAAAGGCGTTGGTTAGATCCAGTGACAAGACCCAAAGAGTGTGAGTTTAATACCTGGTTAAGGTATTGGAGAACTTGGAGAGGGGAATTAACAGAGGATAACTAAAAAATTACAGCTGATCACTCCACTTATATAACTAGGAAATAATAATTAGGAAAAGACTGACTGATATCAGGTATCCAAAAACTTGATGTCCAATGGCTGGCAGCTGATGTCTTTTCTGGCTTGACTCTCAACTCACTGAGGAAAAACTGGCCTGACAGCTAATCTCAACTCAAGTTGACATACTGTTGTGTAGGAACCTACCACCCCTCTTGAAGATGAACTCGTCTACAAACAAAGAGGTTAAATAGTGGCATGTCAAAAAAGAGTGTCGGGGAAGTTCTGGGCTGAGTTAGTTATAGACTACTCAGGCGATTTCTGTACCAACTTACCAACCGAATAAACCCCATTTTATTGTTACATGTTATTTGGCGTTTGTCTTTATTAACCCCAAATTAACATCATAACACATACAAAGCTCAGTTGGGAAATAACTGGCTTGTATAATGCTACAAATAACTTTATAACCAGTATCTGGCAATTGGTAGCTCCACTGGCATGACTCTCTGCTCAATGGGGAAAAGACTGGCCAGTGTCATTCTTCATATATCTTGAAGACAACTGCCTGACAGCCTATCTCTCCTCTAACTTAACTCTCAGGTGAATGAGGAAAATCTGGCGAGTATCATTCTCCATATATCTTGATGACTACAGTCTGTCAGCCGATCTTTCTTTTGACCTAACTCACGGCTCGATGGGGAAAAAAACGCTGGTATCTTTCTCCATATAAATAATGACCACTGCCTGAGAGCCAATTTCTCCTCTGACTTAACACACATAGCTCAATAGAGACCGGCTGGCTGCTACAATGCTACAAATACATTGATGGCTATTACTTGGCAGTTGATCTTTCCTCTGACAAAACTCTCATCTGAATTGGGGAAAGACTGACTGGTAACATTCTCCCTATATCTTGAACTCTACCTCGCAGCTGATCTACGCGCTGGCCTAACTCTTAGCTCTATTGGAAAAATTCTGGCTGATATTCTCCGTATATATGTTGATGAACACAGCCAATATCTCCTCTGACCTAACTCAAAGAGCTCAATATTGAAAAGATCCGCTGGTATAATGCTACAAATACCTTGATGACCACTACCTGGCTTTTGATCTCCACTTCCGAAACTCTCAGGTGGCTGCTGTCATTCTCCATATATCTTGAAGACCACTGCCTGACAACTTACCTCTCCTCTGATCTAACACACACAGCTCAATGGGTAAAAGATTGGCTTGTATAATGAATGCTACAAATACGTTCATAACCAATACCTGGCCGTTGATCTCTCCTCTGACCTAACTTCTCAGCTCAATGGGGAAAAATATCTTTATCACCTGTTCCTGGCAGCTGACTCCACTCCACTGGCTTAACTCTCAGCTCAATTGGAAAAAGACTGGCTGGTATCATTCTCAAAAAATCTTGATGACCATTTGCTGGCAGCTCATGTCTCCTCTGACCTAACTCTCAGCTCAATTGGGAAAAGACTAGCTGGTATCATTATCCATATATCTTGAAGACCACTGCCTGACAACCTATCTCTACTTTGATCCAACACACACAGCTCAATGGGTAAAAGACTGGCTTGTATAATCTTACAAATACCTTCATGACCAGTACCTGACCGTTGATCTCTCCTCTGACGTAACTCTCAGCTCAATGGGCAAAAGACTGACTCGTAACATTCCCCATATAACTTGATGAACTCTACCAGGCAGCTGACCTATACTCTGGCCTAACTCTAAGCTCAATTGAGAAAAGCCGCTATCATTCTCCATATATATATTGATGGACACAGCCAATCTCTCCTCTGACATAACTCAAAAAGCTCAATGTTGAAAAGATCCGCTGGTATAATGCTAAAAATATCTTGATGACCACTACCTGGCTTTTGATCTCCTCTGACCAAAGTCTCAGCTCAATAGGGAAAAGACTGGCTGTTATCATTCTCCGTATATCTTGATCACCTCTACCTGGCAGCTGACCCTCTGGCTTAACTCTCAGCTCAATTGGGTAAATATTGGCTGGTATCAATCTCCTTAAATCGTGATAACCACTGCCTGAGAGCTGATTTCTTTTCTGATCTAGGTCTCAGCACAATGGATCCAAAACTGAACTTTGTAACCTTATATCATCACCGGGCAGACCCAAATCACACTATTGCTTATGAGTTTGCATACTCTCAAAGTGGCTCCTTGCCTCAAACGTCTACTGGATCTAAAGCTCACTCAATTGGAACGCGCATGCTCATGCCTTCGCAAAAAATGATGAAAGTATTGCTCTAAGAGTCAGATCGGACCTAGAATGGAGTATTTGTGCCATATTAGATCTGGTGCTGCCCAGTTTTCACACTCTAGTCTTAATAGAGTTTCAAAATCGTTTACGCAGCCTTGTGAGTGATGAATTATTATCCACCTGAAACCACTTTCTCACAAGCGAAACGTTGCTCGCCTTTTGCTATTTTATCGTATTTAATCTGGCAGATGCTCGGACAAGTTACATTCCTTAGCCTCACCATTCCAGAACTTCACAGCAAAAGTTCCACCCAGACATATTCTTCCCCTTCCGATGCGTATGTATATAGACAACAGCACACATATACATACATATGTCAAATCCCATACTGTCCACATATGTTTATGTCTGTATGAGCCCAGGTGGACGAGCAAGTGTGTATGTGTACTTCAACGGGTGTACGGACATGCATCTATGTTTGCGTTAGCACGAGTGACAACACGACGACGATTCCCTCCACTTCCATTAATCAGTTTGTATGACGATCGCAAAAGCATGAAACCCAGGGTCACAAACTCACGTCAATCCAAATAAATATATATATATATATATATATATATATATATATATATATATATATATATATATATAGATAGATAGATAGATAGTGTACTTTATATCATCACATTTTGACATAACGACGAACTTTTATATTAGGTCAACATACTTCATTCAACATAGCGATTTTCTCATTTAACGAGCTGACTTCCCTCGAAACAATATTGTTTCCATATCAGTAGGACTACACTTCTATTTGACGTGTCTCTCCCGGAAGTAGGCGATCATGGCTCTCTACAATTTCCTATCCTTTGTAAATATTGGCTTTTTGTTCTATTTACCCGAAGTCGTTAGGTAGATTACTTACTGCTTTTCTCTGTCCTTCTCGCCTTCAATATGTCCTGTGGGTGTCAAATTTCCCAAGCCCTCTTTTCCTCGTTATAGTAATTTTCCCGTTTCTTAATATTTTCCTTGGCTTTTGGAAGCTATCTTTCACTGTCTGAATGAGATTTCGGATTTCGGTATCGCTCTTGCTGTCCTCTGAAAATACTTCCGAGATGTTTTAATTGTTGTACTTTCTTGGTATCTCCAATTTATAATTTGTAATTTGGGCTGTCTTTGTTTGCTGAAAACCATGCCTTTTATCTTCTTGTAATTGATATTTAGTCCTTTCTTCTGGCCTTTCTTCACTGTCATATGTAGATCTGTATCTTCCTTTCTGTGTCTGCTATCAACACAGTGTCAACTGTATATCTTTTATTGTTAAAACTGTGTCAGAGTCCTGGGTAAGACGATAAACTACATCCAGCAGCAAGGCCTTTGATCTGGAGGTTTTGAAGAGTGTGGAACCACCTCTTAATTGCTAGTGTTCTCGGGTCTACCTTGAGCCTGGGTGGTAGCCCCTGTTAGGGTCCCAGCTATGGGCAAATACTTAACCCCAAAACTAGGAGTCAAAACACTGTGAATGTTTAAAAATAGGTTTTAATACTAGCAATATATTTTTGGAAAAAATTATTACCATTAATACATTATTACCTGCAATAAATTTTTAAAAACAAATATTTCCAGTGATACATTTTTGAAGAAAAAAATGAACACTTTCCAATAATTATTAATATCTTTTCTCACGGTGGAATCAGTTGCATGAAATCATTCACTTCGATAAATGCTTACTTTCTTGAAGGAAATAGTCTCAATAATAAGCATAATTTAACCTGTCACAAGGCGAGAAATAATGGTTGTGTTAAGACGTTTATGTAGGCATTTCCACTAATCCGCCGAAAGAACAACATGCCATGATGAAAAAAAGGACTCAAACTTAATAAAAATGTTTTATTGACAAAATGTTTGTTATTATTAAGAGGAAAGACCAAAGTATATTTTTATTATTTTATTAATTTTTTTCATCCTTTCTAACACGTTTGAAATTTTGGTTAAAAATCTTGTTTTTTGGTGGGATTTGGGGGGGGTTACGTCTGCGGTCTACGTAATATTTACTTTTAGTTTTTAGCGCCTTTTTTCAGGTGAAAAATCAAATAATTGTTGGATTTTAATGAAACTTTCAGAACTTATTCACAAATGAATGAAATTATTTTAGAAATGATTTTTCTTTCAGAAAATCATAATAAAAATAGTTTTTTTACATCTGTTACTTCCCCTCCTTACATAATTTCATAAAAACTCAAGAAAATTCGAGGGTGTGAATTTTATTGATTATATTTGTTAAATGCAGAAAACTTCGAAGAATATAAATCATCAATTTTTTGTAAAATCGAATCACAGAGTTATCGAAAATTCAGCTCTGAATTGTAACATACAATCCTCTATAAAACTAAGACATTATTTAATTGGAATTTTTTTAATGGCTTTTACGAATCCTATATATTAAGGACACTATTATCTGAAGCCAAAATATTATTCTGATGAAAAATGAGTTTTTACAAGAATTGTTTTCTTTTTTTTTTCAATTTTAAATACAAAATAAGATAAAGTTGTTAAATATTTTAAAATTAAGTTTCAATTCATGCAGTTTAGGGAATGCTGTTATTAAGTAGATCTATCTTTACAGATCATAAATTTGAAAGCTTATTAAAATCTGCAATATACATGCATTCAAAAAAAAAAAAAGAATTTTACACTGTTTTTAAGTCTGCATAATTTTTTTTTTTTATAAATATATGGATGATCATAAGTGAACTTAATGTCGCTTTGTTTTAACAGTTGTCTTTCCTGACGGCAATAAACTGACCTCAGAAAATGTTAGTCTCCCTCCTGTGAAGATGTATTGAATTCTCTGATTGATTGTGACCATCATCGTCGCGTTCTCGAAAGGATCAAAGAAAGATAGTCCTTACTATGACCTACAGGATTCATTTTCTTGAATTCATTTTTAATCATTAATCTGAGAGGACAGGTAGCTGATATTTTAACGAGATCTTAGGTTAATGTTTTTTTTTTTTTTCTAGTTTTGAATCAACTTGTGGCATGGAACAAAACTATCCCAACGCAACCTATTCTACGTTTACTTTGTTTATGGGATAAATCACATGTATATTTCTCTGGTTTATATATTTTCGATTTATTTATAAATAAAAAAATGTAATATTACACTTTGTTTGCATAATAAAACATGACAGTTTTTAAAATACGCTATTATCAAATATTTTTAATGGGGATAGATGTAAAAAAAACTAGAACTCGTAGATTATAATTGTAAGTATAAATATATCCTGAAAATGTAGCAGTATCGTTTAGTTAATACCAATTTTATAGTGAAAACATTGGCTTGGATCATAAAATCTGACATTGTGTAGTTATTGACAGAGTGAAAAGGCGTGGGGTTGAAAGTGAGAAAGGCTTTTTGGCAGAATATCAAGCGACAACGAACACTAGATTGAAAGTCAGATTAAAAATGGAAGGGCGTAAAAATGCGATGCATTAAAATTCTTTTATGGAAAATTGGAGCAAAATATGAGCTGATGAAATAGAATATATTTGTGCATTCCGAATTGCTTTTTTTTTCGGATAGAGACCTAATAAATAATGGATAGCTTCTCGTTTACCAATGACTAGCTAATCCCTACTACAGGAGCCTACTCAGGAATATTTGTGAGGCTCCAACACTCACAGTGTTAACTTGTGGTTTATATAGCAACTATGCTGAGCGAACCTTAGATCTGGGAGAAAAAAAGAAAGAGAGAATACATTGACTTGAACATAGTACGTTTAAACCCTCAGTCACAACGACTTCTGAATTCATGCCATCACAATCACCGACGGTTTGTGAACAGATTCGTCAACGCAGTTTGACTCACAAGAGATTGGTCAAACTTTGGTAAGGTTTTCTGGTACTCTCACGGGGTGGAGTCATCTAGTTGGTACATTGATCATGGTGTGATTCGAACCCGAGTCTCATGGTCGCTAACGTTCTAACCACTTGGCTACGCTTAGATACAAACATGGATAGACAACGAAGGGAGAATATAAGATACAGGCAAATGGAAAAAGCAAAGACATAAGAGTTTTTTAAGCATTTCTCCAGAAGGAAGGCGATAATGTCACTAAGACGCAAAAGTGGAAGAAAATGAGAAGACATTAGTGAGGTTAATAAAAGAAAAGCATTCAGAAAGACAGAAACATGGGTCATGTTAATTCTATCATAAATTCAAAGAGAAATATCCTGATTTCTACAGAGGGAGGTAATTGTACTGATTCCCGTTTAATATACGCCACTTGATTTATCTGAGTTACGCAACAGAAAAATTAAATAAAACATTCAATCGACACAGGTATGATGTTAGACACAACGTGACTTCAACGGAGCTTGCAGAACATTTTATTACAAACGACTGCAATTTCGACAAGCATCTCAAGGTACTGTACTGACTGTACTGATGCGGCATTCACCCTGGGCGGATTGAGCCGGCTTCTTCCTGTTATGAGAAGAAGATTCTTGGGATAAATTACAGAAGTAGGGTACCCAGGCCTACTCGGATAACGTTCTTGTTTGCCGCGGGGTTCCCACAGACGCAGAGACAGGAACGACCAGAAGCCGCCGGTTACCGATGCAGACGCTCCTTGGATTTTCACCTTGTTAGCCGTCGTGTGTGTCAGACCTGTCCGCCTTGGGTGGCCCTACCAGGAACGAAGTTCCGGGCGGCATAGCTCTGACACTACCGTTTACACCCGCCCACCGACTGTGAGGTAAGGGTTGGACTTTGGGGGCTTACAGTACCAGGTGTTACTGACCTGGCTCTACGATGCTTAACTTCGGTGATCGAACGAGAGCCGGTGTTTCAGCGTGATTTGACCGTAAGCAAATCTCAAGGTGCACATTATTAAACAAAATATTCAGAATCTACCGACCTTTCGACCCTTAAAATCCATGGGGATAGTTACGTATGCAAATTACTAAGGTCACGGCCCCGAGAAATGAACAGAACGACAAAAGAATTCCATAAGATTTATTCTAAGATTTTTTATTAATTTCTCTTAGTAAATAATCAACTGACGGAAAATTCCAAGATGAAGATCACCGTCATATTAAGCACCTTTCAGTTTCATGCCTTCAAGCTGGCATCGTTTCATTCAGTTTGATACCAGTGCAGTCGTTTTATTACCAGTGCAGTCGGGATTTTTTTGTGTGTGTTTTTTTGTTTGTTTGTTTTTTGTCATTCCAAGTCAAGCGACTGATACTGCTCTCGACTAATAATAATAATAATAATAATAGAAATAAAACTCGAAGCTGGCTTTCCCCCGCCGCGGATTGACAGGCGACTCGATTTTGGCAGGGATTGTGAGGGCTGCGTTCCCTTTCCTTACTATCACTCCTCCCCATCTCGCGGGCTGAGCGCCTTTGGAACCCCCAGGATCAATCGAGTTTCCTTTGCGGTTGTGTCAATCGGCCTCGAGGGTCATTCCTCCGTCCAGTGACCTTTCTCGGTCTAGGAGAGTATTCTATCGTGAACTAGTGAAAGGTGTTGCGAAGGGTCCACGACGTAACTGGCTCGGCTTGGCGGCGAACGAGTTTCGCTCCTTTTGGTATTGGCCACCCGCGGAGGATTATCTCAGCAACAATTTTCGCTTAACTGGCGACTGATTCGGGATAGGCTATCTCTCAGTGACAAGGCATTCATATGGAGCTTGGCTGATTTGCCAGACTGTGAACGATGTGACCTTGGCTTAGAGGAAACGGCTTCGCACGCTTTCTGCCACTGTCCTCGGGTCCGTCCCCTATCGGACTACGTCGGCGAGTTGACGGCTCGTAACGCTCCTGTAATTTGTGCTCATTGATCGCGCATACGCATGTGATAATGTGTCTCCCCCGTATTCTGGAGTGAAGCGAATGGTGTTTCTGTCGCTGCTGGCCACGGCCCGAATGGTGATTTGGACGATTGGTTTCGGCAGATTTCAGTGAAAGGTGGGTGACTGAGGCGAGCTTGATTCGTGTTAACGGTACTAGTCTTGATTTTCCTTTTTAGGTTCCTCTAAGTTACATCCGGGTGGTTTCATGTAGAGCTCTCCCCTGGTTAAGATAGACTCTTTTTTTGTGTGTCGAGTTAATTTGAGTAAGTGCCGTTCCCGGCCTGTTCTTGGTTCTTTCTTTTGCTATGATCCGAGATTCCCAACCTCCACGATTTGTTTTTTGGCCCCTTTTTTTTCATTTCGATTGGGTCAGCTTTTTTCGTTCCCCATGACCGTATTTATTTTATCCTTTCTCTCTCCCTTAACGAGAGAGCCACTTGATTTTGTCTAAAGACAGAATACAGCGGCCTCTCTTAAATCTTTTTTGAGGGTTTGACGAGTTCAACTAACATCAGTTATCTTTATTTTGGACATTTGTTTTGATATTTTTGTTTTGTTTTGGGGGTTTATACACTCCCCGCCTCATTACGTATCATGTACAGATATTATACGCGAATTAAATTTTTATATCATGGGGTGCATTTTGTAGGTCCCCTGGGTGTACGCAGTATTAAGGTATATGGAGAATTGAATAAAGATGGATGTGTAAATTGTAACGTGTGGATGGGCCGTGAATCTGATTAGCTCGGTATAGGATAGTAAGTAATGACCAGCCTCAACCCATTCCCACCTTTTAGGCTTTGTGCCTTTAATTGTAGAAATCTTGACAAGCAACGTTTGTACAAAGAGTTATAATTTTTGGTAGGCTTATTATATTTTTAAACTTCATTTTTTTAAAATATAACTAGAAAAAGACAGAGAATCTCTTGAAATATTGTTTAACATTTTCAAACTGTGTTTTTCTTTTCTTTTTTTTCTTAAATAACGCTCTTTTTTAACTGTTGAAAAGTATTAGAAGAGTGACGCCAATCATTTTATTTAATATTATTATTAGTAGTAGTAGCAGTAGTTTGCCTGGTAGCGTATGAGACAGGGTTATGGGTGCGGTGCTCATTTTGAATCGAAATCCGTATATGAGTAATGGTCAACAAGCCTAGGTGTATTTCTTGTCTAGGCGACTAATATATTATTAAAATGGAACATATCTCTATCACTCTGAAATGAAAGAAGAAAGAAAACCGTTCGAAATCTCAAACGAATTGAAACTCATCTGAAATCTATTTTGGTAAAACATCAAGAAAATAAGTGTTTTTTTTTTTCTTTTCTTTTCTTTTTATCTCCCAACAAAATATCATGAAAGTAAAAGATTTTAGTCCGCAGACGATGTCAGGATAAAATCGAACGATGATTCCACGTTGATCAGAAGAGTCGCAAGAAATTGTCTGAACGCCGAACGCGAATTCTCAAGAACGGTTACGCACATTCGCACACACACACACACACACAGAGGCACACACAGACATACACAAACGCACGCACCTGTTTATTCAATCAGTTAATCAAGCTGCTGATCTCCGATGGTGCTGATAAAGAAGAATTTCTGTTTCTTGAATCTAAACATGTTCGATATTTTGTCACTGGCACAGCCTCGGTCGAATCATGAGTTGGCAGTTTGGGCGTTTTAATAGAAAAAATAAAAAGAATAACTGAATTCGCTTCTACCATTGTTTCTCGAACGTTGCAGAATAGTTGACCTGAAATTACAGAATCGTTGTTTTATTTCGATAAATGAACAAATTCAGAGGCTTTCTTCCTGGGCCGGAAATGAATTTAAAAATATTAGAATGTATTATGCGCGTGCAAAATTTCACAGCTCTCATATAAGAAAACAAGACAAGAAATACAAAAGTGAGAAGACGTTTTTCGCCGGAAACTTCTGTTCACAGGTAACGCACACACGCACGCACACACACGCACACACACAGACACACATACACACACACACACAAACACACACACACACATATATATATATATATATATATATATATATATATATATATATATATATATATATATATAATTTCTACATGTGCAGTACTTGGAAAGTGATAGAGCTAATATATTGAGTTTGTTTGATGACCGCAAAAGCGTGAAACCCAAGGTTAAAAACTCATATCCATACAACTGAATATATATATATATATATATATATATATATATATATATATATATATATATATATATATATATATATATATAATTTCTACATATATATGTGCAGTACTTGGAAAGTGATAGAGCTAATATATTGAGTTTGTTTGATGACCGCAAAAGCGTGAAACCCAAGGTTAAAAACTCATATCCATACAACTGAATATATATATATATATATATATATATATATATATATATATATATATATATATATGTATATATATATATATATATATATATATATATATATATATATATATATATAATTTACATATATATGTGCAGTACTTGGAAAGTGATAGAGCTAATATATTGAGTTTGTTTGATGACCGCAAAAAGCGTGAAACCCAAGGTTAAAAAACTCATATCCATACAACTGAATATATATATATATATATATATATATATATATATTTCTACATATATATGTGCAGTACTTGGAAAGTGATAGAGCTAATATATTGAGTTTGTTTGATGACCGCAAAAAAAGGCTCAAACACTAATATTCTATGGTTATAATTTATTACATGAGTAATCGTAATCACGATCCAATTCATCAGACCTACAAATTCAAAACTGATGATTTGGATTGTGATTACGATTCCAATGTAATAAATTATAACCAAGGAATATTGCCTTTTTATTATATTCTTACTGTCCTGGATTCTATCATCTTGTGAATTTATTATATATATATATATATATATATATATATGTGTGTGTGTGTGTGTGTGTGTGTGTGTGTGTGTGTGTGTTCATACACGTTTCATTTTATAATATAGAGTTCTTTAGTATTTTTGTTTTTATTTTTAAAAAACAGTGCTATATTGTTTTTTACTAAATTGTGAAGTTTCCCAGTGATAATTTATTTATGTTATTCTATGTTTTGTAATAAAAGAAATAAAAAATATGGAAAAACTGACATGTTATGATATTTTTAAATAGCTAGATGACATTTGGGATACCTGTGAACATAACGATCAATCCACTGTCAAATCTTCCGCCCACTTATTTTCTTTCATATGAGACACAACCATCGACGAACAGCTACGGAGAACAATTTTAACCACCAGTCTTGGGTAAACATGTGGTATGATTTTTAGTCTTATAAAAATGCGACGTGCTGTGATCACCCACCCGGGCTGATAACTTCAAGTACTGCCCTTTCTAACAAATCGACCTTTGTGAGATTCGAAAAAGGGCCTCATTGCAGGATATAACGTTCTAACCGCCTGTATACTATTATACTACCAATATTTGCCGTATTTTTAAAGATACATTTTGCTTCATTGTGATATGATATGTGCACGGACTGCAAAATGATTCGACAAGTGGCAAGTCACTCTAATGTGATACAAAATTGAAGCAATCGACAATGAATGACGAAAATCAGGATCAGTAATTGAAGTATCACACTCGACACTGAGTTATTGTTAAATAAGTCATAGTTTTCTCAATAAAATTATTATTAAGCAACCAGAAATAAAAGAAATACATAAAAAATTTATTAAATTAAAATAATAGTTAATAATTTCGTAAATGTGATATATATTACATAGATATAATATCTATCTATCTATCTATCTCTCTGTATGTATGCATGTGTGTAAATTTACCCCCTACTACGACCAAACATAATGAAACACAAACAAGCATAAGTAGATTAAATTAAAAAAAAAATTGTCTGATGATCGCAAAAGCGTGAAACCTCGGATCACAAAATCATATCCATACAATTAAATAAATATATATATATATATATATATATATATATATATATATATATATATAGATGAGATATGTAAATTCTCGTCATTTTATTTTTTAATTCCGTGCTTTCGCATTGTTCTTAATTTTATCGGCTGCACAGTACAGTAGGGTCGGTTGGGCACCGTCTGGGAGAAAAAGACCATGATGCAATTCAATCTGATAGAATTTCGGAAACGGTAGGCAGTTCTCCTTGGAATTCGCGCCGGAAGCTCCAATACGATAATTTCAGAGTGTTTGGATGTCTATCTGAAGACAGTGGAGTAGATTCGGAAAGAGTTGGATGAGTCTAAAGATGATTACGAATTTATTTGGAGTGATTACTTGTGATGGGGACGTTATGCCTCCATTCATCTTCGCACAGGGCCTCGGAGTTAACACGGAGCCCTACATCAAGTGTCTTGAGGATGTAGAGTTGCCATAGGGTCAAGAGTGTGGCTGCTGGACTCAGCACGATGCCACCCAAGCAGGAGAACCCATTAATGGTTGTCAGACAATTTCTGCGACCACATCATCCTTTACATCTGGCCACCTAACTCCCCAGACTGCAACCCCCTTCAATATGTGTTGAGCGCGGTTGAACGAGAGATTAATAAAACTCGTGGAAACACCAAAGATGAACTGTAGGCAAGGTGTATGGCAGCATTCACCAACTTAAACAAAGAAACTGGCCAAGAGGATTTGCAAAAGATACCGAAGTCGTCTGGAGGCCGTGGTTGAAGCTAAAAGCGATTTTATTGAATAAAATTGCTCTTTAGTATTTTTGTGTAATTTTGGTAAATATATCTGTTAAAATGAGATGTCAGTGTTATTTTCATTTTTGCCTCATTTAGACGACAATATATATATATATATATATATATATATATATATATATATATATATATATTTAAATTGTGTGTATTTAGGCAGCAGCATCTTTTCATTCATACACGTTTCATTAAATAGTATAGACAAGTGTTGTCTATTTATTTTATGTAAATTCTTTGCATAACGTCTGATAAGTTTAATAACATTGTCATTGAACAAAGAAAGAAATTCACAATATTGATCCATATTTTTTAATACAATCTAAGCTTTTCGGCTTACATAAGTTCAACGTGCCATGTTTAATGGATGTCAGTTATCAGTTATCTCCGGGTATTGAACTCACACTCTTTGGGTCCTGTCACTGGATCTAACTAACGCCTTTATCCACTGTGGAACTAGAACAGTCTGCCCCAGTGAGCGAAATAAAGGTCTCAGTTTGACATTCCAACCACCTGAAGAAGGCCGGAGCGTACAACGGCGGAAACATTGTAATAAATATGGCGACAGAAATGAGGACAATAATCCGAATAATGTAAATAGTGTACATAATACCTCATCTCAGAAATACAGACAGATACTAAAGGTCCGAAACTTTGTAATAAATATGGCAACAAAGATGAGGACAATAGTCCGAATAATGTAAATAGTGTATATAATACCTTAGCTCAGAAATATAGACAGATACTAAAGGGCAGAAACGTTGTAATAAATATGGCGACAAAAATGAGGACAATAGTCCGAGTAATGTATATAATACCTCATCGCAGAAATATAGATAGATACTGAAAGGCCGAAACGTTGTAATAAATATGGCTCCAAAGACGAGGACAATAGTCCGAATAATGTAAATAGTGTACATCATCTCAGAAATATAGACAGATAGCAAAGGCCTTGCTGTTGGAGGTCGTTTATCATCTTACCCAGGACGCGGATGTAGTTTATCGCCATACCCAGGACCACACTTTTATGGAGAAATATATAAAAAGAACGTATCTGTGTAACGTAGAAACTGGAAAATATTGATTTCGTAAAATTTTTCGTAATTAAATGGGAACACCTTTCCAGTGTTTGAATATTCACCCGGTATAAATTTATTTTTGAATAATAAAAAATATTGAAAATGATAGAGTTTTAAATCCCGTAAGTTCGGAGACGCCCTAAATAAGCGCTCAGTTTTCGATATTGAACACTCAGGATTTATAAAAGTAGTAAATTTTATTCATTCTCTATAAATGTGTGCATGTCTCATATGTCTTTATCAGTCGAGCTGCCTACAAATATGCATATATATGCGTGTACGCGCATGCGCACTTGAGTTTTACACGCACTAGATCGCCTCGCATTGTCGAATCATTTCTTTCCCTTAAATTTGCATGCGCATGTTTAAGATCCGCTTCTTCGAAAACCAGAAACGTATCCTCACATAATATCGGTCTTTCTTCTGATTATCGTCAACCTGTCTTTACAAATCTATTGTTATTTAAAGCCTTACTTTGTTTTCATCGTGCCGTCCACACTCACTCTCTTCTCTCCTAATTTTGCGATGATAGCTTGCAATGTCACATGACGATCAGTTCGCCAAACTTTACAATCAAACCTGACTTGACGAAGCAGCAGGTGCTACTTTCAGCGAGCCGGGTGTGTTTGCGTTCGATAAGCAATAATCGACGCTTTCTCTGAAATTATCTCTCGTTTCTTGAGCTCATTGTTATTTTTTTAAATCTTTTTTTTTTTTGTTTTTCGTGACAGTAAATCAGAACAAAGAGCGAAAATTATGACCAGTAGATGTGCTTCCTCGCCGTTATCGATAGATCGATTTATTATTAAATAAATAAATAACCAAGTCGGCTGGGAATAGATATATCTTCTGTGTTATAGAACTTCAACCGTATTGGATAGAATCAAAGAGAAACGGGCGAAATGGGGTGAATAAAAGCAAGATAGGGAAAAGAGGAGAAATGATGAAGAGGCAAATCGATGTAGATAAGTCGGAAAAGAAAAAAGAAAGAGGGAAACAAAAAGAATAAAAGAGGCTGATTTTCGAGTAGCAAAGGTGTAAATACAGACCCACCCCGACGCAATTCCATAACAAAACAGTTAACAGTTCTATTGGGATACGCCATCCCTCCGAAGATAAAACATATGAGTTCAAATTTTACAGCAGGTTTATGTCTTGAACTGAGATTTGCCATTCTGAATACCTGCGGCATTCACTGTCATATAACCCCCCCCCCCCGCCGCACCTGAGCAAAATCGTAGTAGAGGCCGTATTCAGCGGGACGTTCAATTCCAATATAGGAGCTTCAGTTGGAATTTGTATTCACAAGTGCTCCCTAGCTGCATTTATACACACTTTTAAGATAGTAAGATACGGTTTGAAGTCATTTTCTTCTCCTAGACTGGTTGCCACACAAGGCTATAAGACCCACTTTCTTCTTACAATCTAAAAATATTTTCTGGCTTTAAATAACCCGCAAAAAGCTTGATAAGCCATAATAACAGATCCATTGAATCAATCAATGCAATCTTCTTATGTTCATAAAACAACTTCATTCAGTAACTTTCTACCTTGAGTAGCTCTTGGGCCTTGTATTGGTGGTGAACCATTAATAAAAAAAAAAGCAAAGATTTCCATGGTTCTGACAGGAAAAATATAATTTTTCATACATCAGGTTTGCTGCTATAAATTCATAATACCCAAAAAAGCAACAATTTGATAGAATCAGTCAAATTGCCTATAGTAGCCTGTACCTGTTGCGGCATTCATACAGTTGATTGAGCTGGCTCTATTAAACAAACCTGTATCTGAACAAAAGCTGACCAAGGGGAGCAGAGGCCGTATTCATTCGGACATTCAATTCCAATGTAGGAGTTTCAGTCGGAATTTGTATTCACAAGCGATCCCGAAACGCACTAAACGTATACACACTTTAATAGAGAAATGTTAATTGTTGCCAGGTGGTCCTAAGCCTTTGGACAAGACTGTATTTTGGGGTCTTGATGAAAGAATCTGGTTCAATCATTGTTGCTATTCCTAAGAGAGGCTCTGCATTTCGACCCACCAGTGGATGAGAAATTAGAGAGAAGAAGAAACAATAAGATCTTTTTTTTATAACTCCTCTCTGTCTTCCTCTAACATTATACCCTCTCACTCTCACTCTTTTTCTTTATCCAGTAAGTCTTCCCCTCTTTTTCGTCTTACTCATTTTCTTCTCCATTTTCTTTCTTTCCTTTTTCAGTTCTTTCTCTTTCATTTACATCCTTTAGTTCTTCTACTTTCCCTCTTTGCTTTCCTCTATTCAACATTCATTTAGCTTAATGAGACACTGTAAAACACTCTATTCCTCCATCCTCTTTCTTTCTTTCTTCTTTTTCGTTTTCAACTTTTTTCTTTCTTTATTTCTTTTCTTCTTTCTTTCTTTCTTTCTTCATCGTTTTATTTTTCTTCTTTTATTTCATCTTCTTTTCTTTCTTCTTCGTTCTTTCTTTTTATTTTTTCTTCTTTCTTTCTTCTTGTTCTTTTTTCTTCCTTTATTTCTTCTTCTTCCTTTCTTTCATCTTTCTTCTCCATTTTCTTCTTTTCTTTCTTTCTTTCTTCTTCTTCTTTTTCTTCTACTTTCTTTCTTTCTTTCTTTTTCTTCTTCCTTTTCTTTCATTCGGAATTTGTATTCACAAGCGATCCCTAACACTCGAAACGTATACACACATTTAAGATATTGCGATCCGGATTGGATCCAGAGCTTCTTTCTCCTAGACTGGTTGCCACCCAAGGCTATGGGACCCCGTCCGTTTTGTTATTTCCAATAGACAGGGGAGAAGACATGGAATAGAATGAAGGGTATTAGCACGGCGGTGACTTCAATGAACTCGACTAGAATTCGAACTCGTCTCTCCGATTTTTCAATCCAAGCCGCTATCCCTCGTGCTTCCACGCTCAAAGTACACAAAGTACACTTTGAATCTCGCCAGTTACAATGTTATACAAATTCTTGGCTTATAAGTCACCAAAAAGGATTGCTTATAACACATTCACAACTTTCATTACAGTTTCATAAATTTGAGGATGAAGCAATATTGCTAATCAATGGAATCTGTTGACATTAATAAAAACAATATCCCGCAATAATACAGGAATGTTAATTTTTTTCTAGGTCGTCTTAAATTTGAGTCCTTTTTGACCCCCGCCAACAGGTCAACCCTTTCAGGCATTCCACTCTTAAGCTATTCAGACATGAACTCTTGTCTTGGTTTTTGTAACCACTTTTCACCCGTACTATATTTCCTTTTTGTTCAAAACCAAAACCATGCGCAAGAGGGCAACTCTTGAGGTAAACACGGCCATCTTGGTTTTTATCGGCACAAATTTTCACTGGATATAAAACTCGTGTTTTGTTCAAAATGTAGACCCCGCCAATAGGGAAACTATTCAGGCAAGCATTCTCGTCTTGGTTTTTATCGTTACGTTTAACTCGTTATTACGATCTTGCTTAGTTCAAAATCTAGACCCCCGCCAACGGGTTAACTTTTCAGGGAAGCATTGTCGTTTTGGTTTTTATCATAACAACGTTTCACTCCTTATTACGCTCTTGCTTTGTTCAAAGTCTAAACCCCGCCAAGAGGGAAACTATTCAGGCAAGCGTTGTCGACTTGACTTTCCGCTCCGGAACGTTTTACTCGTTATTACGCGTACTTTGTTCAAAATCTAGACCAGGCCAAAAATGAAAAATATTCAGGCATGTTTGTCGCCTTGGTTTTTATCGTTAAAACGTTTCATTCGTTTTTACGCTCTTGTTTTGTTCAAAATCTAGACTCACGCCAAAAGGGAAGCTATTCAGGCAAGTATTGTCGTCTTGGTTTTTATCGTCAGAACGTTTCACTCGTTATTGCCCTCCAGTTTTGTACAAAGTCTCCATCAAATCCAAATGACCACCTGAATTTTTTGCGTTCATAAGTATCGAGTGTTTAATTTGACAACATTGATATTTCTTGCGTTAACTGAATTCAGTTGAATCTTTAACAACTATCTCTTCTTCTTCTGAATTGGAACATCAACGTCGAATAATAAATACTGAGTGATCATATCTTGTCGGCATTTACCAATGTACATTGAATGTAATCCATTCACATTCGCATCCTTGGGGAAAGTATTAATCCTCTTCTTCCCCCCCCCACCGTAGCTATGGGTAAATAGCAGGATAGACCAGGTTCTATAGCTATGGAGGGCAACTCATCTACCGCAGAAAGAAATGGCAACCTACTACGGGAAAAAAATCTGCCTCCTCAATCATGTATCGAAAGATACATGATCGTCTAAGCGTGTATCACGCATAACACATAACTGACTGACAGTGAGTTCGAACCTCCTTGCTTGCCTCATATTTGTGGTCTGTTACTAAATTACGCTAAGGTTAATAATTATTTTTTTTTATTTTTCCGTTCATAATGCGTTAATTGCAGTTTCGTTTGCAGAAAAATCAACATTCAATTTGCAAAATAAAATAAGATACCAAACAATAGGTGTTTGTCGTTGAAATGATGGATTTGATGATACGGTCACCTGTAAGTGTTGCTTTCCTGGGTTGTCCACTTTTTCTTCGGCTAGAATAGAAGTCATCGGCTTTATACTTGGTAATAGCATTGTGAACTGCAATCTTTTTTATAACTAATTGAGATTTTTACACTCTAAGCAAACCTCACCATCTAATTTTACGATTCGTTTTCTTTGAATATCAAAAAGTGACGAGATTTTTACCCATTTTTAACGTATAAAAAGTCACTGAAAAATTATTCTTAAGAAAAGCTTCACAGCTTGCGTTAGAGTTTTTTACGCTTGCGAATGATACAATTTTGCTTATGATTGCTGTATTTTTATTTTAACTAAAAATGAAGGATGCAAAAACCTGAAATAATAGAGAAATGTTAATTATTGCCAGGTGGTCTTAAAACTTGGGACAAGACTGTATTTTGGGGTCTTGATGAAATTATCTGGTTCAATTATTGTTGAATTCAGCCCCCTGCCACATCT